>VZUI01066683.1:0-70162 GCA_013401135.1 Cettia cetti | reverse complement strand
TTCTATTCTATTCTATTCTATTCTATTCTATTCTATTCTATTCTATTCTATTCTATTCTATTCTATTCTATTCCCTTTAGCATTCAGCTGCTGGCAAAGGCCCCAGCTTTTCTTGCACACAGGCCACAAAGTCTGGCTTTGCTGGGTTGTTCAAACTGAGTCCAAAAGAAAGAACTGCTTGGTGATTGTGGTGAGTCCAACCTGCCAGCTCAGCCACCTACGCTCGTACTCTGTCCAGGGAAAATGACACCTGGGCATTTCCAGTAAGCCCAGCAGCCTTTCACTGGCTGCTGCTGGGAACTCCCCACTGAATCATCCAACCCTCTGCAGGCATACATGCATTTCCTTCTGTTTCCTTCTGGAGAAACCAATCTGTGTGCACCCTCTGAGTACACATGACGTCTGACAGCAAGGCCAGTCAGCCAGGTATCAGACAGGCAAAAGTCTGTTTTTGGGAACACTTCTATTTTCAAATTTTCATATTTTCAAATTTTCAAATTTTCAAGATTTTCAAAACTTTCAAAGTGAAAGTCTAACACTTTGTGCTGCCATATCGGGAACTGGAAGTATCCTGAACCTTCAAAGGGAGTTGGTAAATGAGAAAAAAAAATATACCTTTAGAACGCACCTATGCCTGCAGGAGCTGTGAGCTTGTATTACTGTCATATTCTGAAGACTCAGCTACGTGTGTGATAGCCACATTGAGGAAAATTGCAGCTGGCCTTCCTCTCCATAATGTCCAGGAAGAGGGAGAGCAGGAGTTGGATCAGAGGGCAGAGTATTGCAACCATGCAAGTCTGCCCTGTTGCACATACTCACTTCTCTGCAGAGTAGTGCCAGTAGCTGGATCAAAGCATATAATGCAGAAAAATATCCTTCCTTGTTACAACAAAGTGGGAAGGTGAGGTGTCAGTGGAGTCCTTGCAGCAGGATTGGGTTTGCCAGGCTTCATGCTGTTTGCTTATGTTGCACCCTCACTAGCAAGACTCAAAAGTGCCTCCAGTTACCCTTGTTCAGTTCTCTTCCAGGTGGAATCACCCACCCACCATGGTTAAATCACTTCTCAACCTCCTGTCTGACAAGCAAAGAGCATCCTGGCCCCCAAAGCTCATTTTCCATCTGCAGCCTGACTTCAGTCATCCTCCTTTGCACCCTCTGGTGTCTTCATGTCCCCACGCTGCCCTAGCACAAACCACTCTGGTAAGAGATGCGAGATTGCTTTCTGGATTGTGTGTCACTCTACCTTCCACCCCTCTGTGAAAGAGCCAGACATTTCTTGTCACACCTCTACACAGAAAGCATCTCTAGACATTGTTGGCACCACTTCCCCAAGCAGTCTTCCATGCTGTGGGCAGACCCAGGGTTTGTCTGAGATGGAGAGCTTGCAGCCATGCAGGCTTCCCAGGTAGCATGTGCCAGAGCATATGTAGTTTAAGCAAGCAGAAATGTAAAGAACAGGCTGACTATCCCTCCCCCTCACCAGCCAAGTTCTGCACATGTTCCTTAGTAAAATTTCCAAATGAGGTCAAGGCATTTAGCTCATTATCATCATAGAGTTCCCCCAACAGACTGAAGGGTGTCCAGACAGATGACAAACACTCCATCTAAGCAATGTGGATCACCAAAATCCACCACTGCAGCACAGCTGCTTTGGACTGGAACACAACAGGTCTCTCAAGCCAGGAGTGTTACACAACCATTGCCTAGAAAGGAAAAAATCAACAAAACTTCTCTAGTTTAAATCACAGCAGAAAATTAAGTAAATTAAAAGTGGGCTCAGTCAATGACATTCAGATTCTAACAGCTGGAAATGGAAGGTCCTGGTGGTTCTAGTGGCCACAAGCCACCAGGAAATTAGAATTATCTTTCTCTTTGGGA
The DNA here is from genome assembly GCA_013401135.1 of Cettia cetti. Taxonomy (NCBI): domain Eukaryota; kingdom Metazoa; phylum Chordata; class Aves; order Passeriformes; family Sylviidae; genus Cettia; species Cettia cetti. Next base: position 68,284 of record VZUI01066683.1, on the reverse strand, counting down.
GTCTGGAGGCCAGCAACACCATGGCCTCTACCAGCACTGAATTAGTCCTAGGTTGACCCCACCTGACAGAGCTTCCTGTGACATCTGGATATTCTTTGGATGTCTCTGCCAAGTTGCAGCTTGTTCCCAGCTTGCTGAATTCATGAGACCTAAAAACACACATCTGCCTGGGAGCTGGCAGCCTCAAAGGAGAGAACTGTACTGAGAGCTTGACTATCCTTTTGCCAGCAATCCCATGGGCACAGACTGGGCACAGGCCACTGGGGATGGTCCAGACTTCTCTGGCAATGGCCATGGCAAGGCGGCCCAGAGGTGGCCAAGTCCTGTCACCATCCCTGACAGCTCTGCCCAGGGTGGTGGCACATGCAGAGCAGCCTGCATCCAATCAAGCTCCAACAGGATCCACTCTCAGGGAGGGATTTGCTGTTCCTTACACAAGCTGACTGTGCAGGATGGTGAGTCATGGCACCTGGGGGGCAGCTGAGTGAGCAGGGCTCCCCAGGACAGATGTGCCTCTGTCTGTCCAACACGTTCCCTACAGGGCTTTGGGCCAAGCTTGCCCACAGACACTAACTCTGGAAGAATTTTCCCTGTCTCTCGTGCAAGCTCCCACCCAAGCAGAGTAGCTTCCCTATGGATTCAATTAGAATTTTGGTGCCCTCTGCAAACCACAGGGCATCTGCATCATAACGTAAAATCAGACCTGGTTTGAAAAAATACCATCCTGTGTCAGAGAGGCCCTACAGGACACAGGGATGATAAGGACACGAGCAAAGGCCTGACAGTGATGGGTCATGAGGGCTGGCAGAGCTGATTGGGGCATCCATGCTGGCGGTGGCACAGGGGGTGACAGGCATTGCAGGTTTCTTCGGTGTCACAGCTGCCTGAGCTGAGCTGCGTTTTTGAATAAGAAAGCAAAGCCCTGGTTTGGTGTTTTTGTGCATGTGAGGGTGTGCCGTGGAGCCAGAGTGTCTGGGACAGCCGTGGCCAGAGGAAGCCGCTGCGGCCGCTGGTGGAGGAGGAAGTCGGCGAGTGCTGGGCTTTGCTGGAGAGCAGGGAGGTGGCGGGGGGAGCTGGAGAAGGGAGTCCAGCCTAAGAAAAGAGCACGGAAGGAAGAGGCTTGGAAAGTGCTCTGCTGATGCAGACACAGAGGAGAGGGCCAGGAAAGGTCCCTACAGAGGGCTTTGTGAGGTGTGGGAGAAAGGGCTGAGGTTTCAAGATGGAGGGACTGCAAGGAGCAGGAAGACACAGCTGGATGAGATGGAGAATTGCTTGCAAGTGGGAAATCATCCAGGAAATAGTAGCTAGAACTGGAGGGTGAAACCCAAGCATACTAGGAGATATGGAAAATGTCACTAGTGACCAAAAGTCATTCAGAACTGCTGAAACTGTGTGTGAAATGAGAGGCATCCTGGAGCAGCCAAGATTAACAAAATCCAAAACTTTGCCCTCAGGTATCTGCAGCAAACACGCAATCGGTCTTACCTTGAAGACTCATGGCTTCATTTCACCATCATTTTTGTTTTGCTTGGTTAAAACCCTTAAGCTTTACCTGGCACCATTTAAATCTGATGAAAAGGAGCAGAAAAGCAGGGAATGGGCACATGTTTTTTTGCTGGAAAATCCCTGGGTGTCTGTACACAAGCAGAGAGCAGACCAAAGTCATGCAGTCAGGAACAGGCTGGAAACATCCAGCAGTACATGAGGAACATCACCAGCATGTGCTGCAGGCATCTCTTCCACTGCATGGAGAAGCCAAGGCAGCAAATATTGGTGTACACAGTCCCAAGGGCAATGGCAGCTGGGCATGGGGCAGTACCAAGGCTGGATTTCCAGGGAGCTGGGGCAGGAGAAACGATCTGCTATGTCACAGCCACTAGTCCCCATGAAGGAGTCAAGTAATGGTGCTCTCTGGGTATGAGTTAAACTGGCCAGTTCTGCTAAACCAGATACAAGTATGCGTGTCCAGAGTAGAGTGACAAAGCTGGGGAAGGGTCTGAAGCACAAGGCTGATGAGGAATAGCTGTGGAAGCTGAGGTGTTTAGCCTAGAGAAATAGAGGCTCAGGGGGCACCTTATCCCTTCCTGAGAACAGGTTGTAGCAAGGAGGAGGCCACCTCTTCTCCAGGATAAAAAGTGATGGACAAGAGGAAACGGCCTTGAGTTATCCATGGATTGGATGTTAGGAAAAATTTCTTTACTGAAAGGTTGGTCAGGCACAGGAAGAGGCTCTCCAGGGAAATGACTGAATTACCATCCCTGGAGGCATTTAAAAGATGTGTAGATGTGGCACACAGTGACATGGTTTACTAGTGGACTTGGCAGTGCTGGGTGATTATCTTAGAGGTCTTTTGCAACCTTAACAATCCTATGATTCTAAGTGCTTCCTGCCCAGCCCAGCCCAACATTAAAAGCTGTGTTTGTTGTGTCCTAACACCTATATCCCTTTGAATATGCCCTGGAGATGTCCTAATCAACCACTGATTGAGTAAACTCCTTACCCAAGGGCAGTGCAGGATTTAGCAACAGCCTACAGTGCAGCTGGCAGCACCCAGCAGGGCTCTCCAGTGCATGGCTGTGCCATGGCTTATGCTGCTTGGTCCCTGGCACTTGCTGCCATCAAAAGGTTTGCAGAAATTCAGATGGGAGAGGGCTGATGACAGCTCAGCAGTGTCAGGACTGATCTGCAGAAATGCTGTGTTGGGCTCAGACTGGCTGGAGTTCAGCAGAGATATGAGGGTGGAAGAAGAGTGTCCTGCTGATGTGGTTCATAACTCCTGGGCTGTGGCTGAGTTTCTCATGTTGGCATCTGATGTGTACCTAGTGAGGTTTAAAAACAAGTAACTTCAAGAACAAACAGAGAGGCAGAACTGAACTGCCTGGGGTTGCCTGTCTTGTGTCTGGAGACTCCAGAGTCCAATAAAACACGAGATGCAGCTGTGGCAGGGCTGTTACAACATCTGTAGGCACCCTTTGTGCCTGCTGTGGTTGAGGTCCTTTTGCTGCTTTTCCCTGCAAGCTAATGAGGTTTTTCTCTCCTTAAAGCAGAGGCAAGAATTCACAGAAATAATAGGAGTGCAGCATATCTGAGTGCTGTTCCCTTCTGCCAAGTGTTTGTTGCAAGCAGCCAAAAGGATCAAAAGTTGACCTGGAGGGGAAAGGTGTGATACAGACACGTTAGCAAATCCTGACTGAAGACACTGCATGAAGCAAAGCTACAAAATTGTAACTTCTTTTTAGTTTAGTAGAGTTTTAGTAAGGAGTGGCATATACTGTGGCTAGCACATACAGAATTTTGATGTATTAAATATTTCTAAAATTATATGGCACTCTGTTGTGTGTTATTATAGGTCGACTTGAGATTTTTACCTGCAACAGCCCTAATTAAGTCTGTATAATTCTTGCTAAACCATCCTGCAAGGTCAGAATTGTGGTCTGTGCTTGAGCAAAGAGAAGAGCTGAGGTTTGTGAAGAACATCTTGCCAGGCTGGAAAACATTTAGTACCTGCATTCTCCCATCACACATGGGAAAACAGACACTGTTTTTCCCCACCAGCATTTTTCCTGGTCTGGTGTATCTGTACTGAACACTGTCAGCCTGTGGAAGGAGGTAACAATGTCACAGGCACTGAAGTAATTTCTAACAGCAATGGAAAGCGTCCAGAAGTGGTTTCCTGTAAACGCCATTTAAGTTCACCATTTCTTCTCCTGGTGAGCAACATCTTAGGCAGTTCTGGGTGTCTTCTTGATTTTTAAATGTGACTTGGAGTGTGTTAATGTTAATTACAAGTACCAAGAGCTTTGCAGGTTCTGCTGATTTGGATGGAAAAGCAAAGTAGATCCTGTCTTGTTTCATGATTCAGCCCTGTAATTGGTAGTTTCAGTTCTGATGGCAAAAAATCACCATGGTAGTAGAGATGCAGAAATAGTAAGCTGCTGTTCAGGTTCCCAGCCTGAAACTTGTACAAAATAAAAGCTGTATCGTCTTTCTTAGCAGGCAGAGCATTTATAGAGTGTAATAAATAATTGCCCTACAATATATATTTATTTCTTTAGTAAGCATGTCTCTAGAACCTTCCACTAAATATGGAAAATTTAGTGTAAATGTATTAAGCATTTGTCATAGAAAAACATTAGCAATTCTATATGCACATTTGCATATGTACACATATTTGTGTGTATATATATATATTCACACACACGTGCCCACATATATTCATATATACCTAAAAGCACATATACATTTTTTCATAGGCAGGCTATTTCTCACTGCAAGAGCCTTCTGCTAATGCTGGATACAGGTATTTACCTGCTAAAAATATATATATGGTGTTCAGGCAATGGTTCTTATCAGCCCTGCCTGCCCATGACTGCATTGCCCCAAGTATCAGTGAGCTTTTACAGCCTGCTTGAATAGCTGAAAATAAAGATCTTAATTAAGAAAAGTCAACCTGGTCTGCTAGATCTTAGGCACCTTTCTTCCTGCTTTCAACCTGAAATCAGCTTTCTATGAGGCAGGGAGGAAAACCTAGAGAAAAACTGGTAAAGGATGAGGAATGTGCTCAATACAGAGACCCAAAAAGAAATAAAGGCAAGGCTTGGCTTTCATCTTTTGAAATGAGGTAAGAGCATGGCTCTGAAATACCTCAGATAGAGACATTATCAAAACCTGAACCTTGTTTTCTCTTAAAACAGCCCTTGCTCAGTGAACCTGACAGAAAGGTCCAGAAATGAAAGTGATGCTGAGTATACCCAAAGAGGGCTTTTTATATCTATGGACTCAATGCACACGATGGACAGTGAGCACCTGCATGGGTTGGACAGCTGTAGATGTAAAAATGTTGTCAGATTTTGCACAGGTGCAATAGAGAACCATGGAAATGAACAGGCAGTTTCCCAAAAAGCCTGTTTGGTTTCACTCAAAGAAAACTACATGGACAATTGGTAAGTAAGCACATTTCCAGGGAAATGGCATATTCCTGCAGAGGTCTGGAGCCAGGAGGGACTGAGGCACAGGGTGATGTAACCCCACCAGCTTGGATTAGGGAGCTGCACTGGTCCAGTGCATCCAATCTCTATGTTTGACCCCATTGCAGCATGCAGGGTTTGATTTGCACCCACTCTTCCCAGTTGTGTGTCACCAGTGAGAGTGTTCATTCACTGGAGCAAACTGGGCAGGGAGTTGCTGCTCTCTGCCTCTTCTGTCTGGCTGGAGGCTTTGCTGCAGCCTCAACATAAAGATAAAGGGCTCAGCTCAGGGCTCTCTGGAAGAAACACCATGACCTGCAGCATTCAGGGGGCTGGCCTAGGTGACCTAAGTGTCCCCTTTGGCTTTAGAGTCTATGAATATTCCTGTAAGACCAACTGCCTTAATCCCTTACCAGAGAGGTGGGGGGGATACTGATCTTCCCCTGTAAGACTTTCCATCTCTATTATGGCACACAGTCTTAAGCAGCTCACGTTCACCCATATGGCCAAGCACATACTTTGCATTTGTCTTCTGCTCTGGTGTTAATGATCCTACCAGATGCATTCACAAATTCACCCAGCATGTGCAGTCCTTTTGGAATTGTGCATCGGGTAAGAGATACTGGCTTCCAGGAGCTGAGCCTGGGGAGCTGTGTTGACTCATTCCAGCAATTTGTGGAGAACAAAAGAAATAGGTGAATTCCCTTCTTCCTTGCAAAGTTTCCTGCCACTGACACAAGTGTTTCTTCAAACAAAGGATTTTCCCCCTCCTCAGATGTCCTCAGACACTGAATTTGCAGTATCTGATAACACACATTTCCATAGCAACAAATAGTGATGACCCAAACACAGGATTATGTGACTTCACTAAGAGTTGAGCAGAATATTAACAAGGATACTGATAGCTAATACTTTCCATTCTGTGGCACCTCCCTGCAGAGCATTTCAGGGAGCTTTACGCACATCATCCCCAATTTGCAGATGGAGAAAGGAAGAGGAGAAGTAAGTGATCTATTCTAAGACCAAGAAAAGAGTCAGAGTGCCCAGAAGGGAGGGAGGGAGGGAGGAGAAGAGTCACAAAGACCAAGTCTTCTGGATGTCCAGCAGCAGTGGAGCTGTCAAGGTCCTGCTCCAATTCCTGAGAGCTGCATTCTTTGGGATAACACATCTGCCTCAATGCTTCTCATCCCCTCTCTCTGCTCTCTGAGGGTTGTCAATAGTAAAATGGCATCAGTAGGTACAGTTGCCTTCTGTTAGTATTCAGTGGGCTGCTGTTACCCCTCCTTAACACGCCCCAAAAGCTTAGAGGTCTCCTTCACTCAAAATGATTTTCTTTAGGTAATGGGAAGGCAGAGGCAGTTTACAAACACAGGGTGCCTCAGACCTGAAATACATGAAATGCAGCTCCAGGAGCTTAAACTTCAGCAAAGAGACATTAAAGAAGCAACTGGATGAGCAAGCATCATGCAATGCTCTACTGGAGTCAAGGGAGGAGGGAGAGATCCCACTGTCTGAACTTGCACAACACATCGTGGAAAACAACCTGTATCTCACTGACGGCGAGTTGAAAAGACTGTTGCATCTTCAGAAACTCAAGGAGTCTTTTAATTTCAAAAGAAATTTAATGAAAATGATAAAAGGAAGCACATCCCTATCTCTCCTCCCTCAGATAATTGGGTGTAAATACCAGCTTCTTTTCATGCATCAAACCTTTTATCTGTAATTAGAATTGGCTTCATCCAGATCCACTGGTATCCCATGCTAAGAGGGTTCTGGTGGTGGAATAAAGTGCCATGTGATTATTTATTTACTCTTACCATACGTGTCAGAACAACTTCAGGAGATTTGTCTGAGTTTGGAAGTAGAGCTCTGAACGGCTGCTCCAGCTGAAGCCCAGGATAAGATCCCTTAGCACTTCTCTACACTACCATGCTGCCATGGTTTTCTCCCTGTGTTCAAAGAACAGGGGGAACTCATTCAATGAAGCACTTGAGTATGAGTTTACATCCAAGTGTTGTAGAAAGTACCTTTAGAAACCAGGAGAAGTTAACCACATGCTTAAATCATGCTTGAAAAAACCTTTGGTTTGCTGTGCGTTTCAGAAAACCAATAAAGCTTTTAAAAAGCAGATCAAGTAAAACATTTTTTTCAGTCCTAGTTAACTGTTTCACCTGGGACTACTTGAAGACTTCTTTTACTGGAAAATACAATGATAATTCGGAGGGAAAGGGGCTAGTGTTGAAGACAGTTTTGGATATGTGGGCAGGATAAGGAAGCAGGGACTGGATGCTACCTGTATGCCACAGCCCAGTGAGTAGGATGCCCACCTACTGCATGGGAATCCCCTTTTGCTGTACTGGGAGAACCACATAAGCCTTGGTTTTTCCTTCCATCCCCCTGGGCAAGTGTCCAAGCACCCATTTTGCAGAGCTCTGGTTGCATGAAGCCTGTTTTCCATAGTCCCTCTCAGAAGGCTGTAGCTTGCAGGGAAGTTGTCAGCCATCCATGTGATGTGACCTTGACCCTGCAGCAAATAAATGGTTTCTTAATATTGGTAATGCTGAGCCAGATAAAATGCAAGAAGGACTTTTCAGACCTGCAAATTTGTTGTATAGTATGAGAGCACACAAAAAGGTGTCCTGTACTCAGTCTGCCTCTTCTCACCAGAAATAATGATCCCGTTACTTTTTCTACCTCCAATTGAGAGGAGTTTGTTTTTTTTTTTTTTTTTTTAAAAAAGTAGTTTGTGACTCTCAGGGCCTTTTAGAGGGAACTAATAATACTCTGTGACAGAAGACCTGACTGGGTTTAGGGTGGAATTTCTGAGTGGCAGATCTTGCCGAGGATTTGCGACAACCCCCTATCCAGTTGCTGTCCTGGTTCACAAAATGCTATGTATAACACAAAAAGGTGCAGAGTAAACCAGCCGAGTGTTAAAGCTCTAAGCAAGCTCATAAATTAACATCCACTATGAAAGAAAATACGTGTGTTTTACTGCACAGTTATTACACATCTCTGCTGGAGAACAGCTGCAAAATCCCTGGGCAGCTACTGGAGCCGCAGGCTACGCTGCACAACTCAAAGGATTTTAGCTATGGCTCATGTACCCTCCAGGGAGACAGACTGGGCTTTGGAAAAAAAACTAAAATCAAACCAAACCCACAGTAAACCACTTACTCTGGGCTTTCTCCATGTGACATGAGCAGTCAGCCTGTCAAAGGAGAATTCCTTTAGGTTATAACTCCAAAACACATATTCTTGCGGCTCATTCTAAAGAAGAGACATTTGCTATTTTTGAATAACATAGGGTGTTGATGATAGAATTTGCAGAACACTGTGATACCAATGGAAAGTAAATTTGTCTTTTGTCCCTGTGGCTGGAATAAAGTCAAGAAAAATGCTGTGTCCTGTCACATTTGTACCTGAATGCTAAAATGTCTCCAAACCTTCAAGTGTATTCAGGGAGAGAAGCATTTTGCATGGCAATCCTTTTCCTATCACCTGACACACTCTTCCTACTAGTGTCAGCCTAAAAAAAAAATAGGGAAAGGGGATTTTGTATCAGTCAATGAGCTACCTAAAAACTGCAGAGCAAAGCAGAGCATCTTCCAAATAAATTCAGGCCAGCAGTTAGAAGTGACTTGGAAGCCAAAGCACATTAGGTTGATGCCAAAAGCAAACTGCAGTGCATCCTGCTGAAGTCCAGAGGGATCATCACACCCTGATCTGACTGCAATGGCCTTGCAAAGACCCAGCAGCAGCAGATGTGTTACAAGCAAGAAGCCTGTCTGGAAACTCAAGTGCATCTCTGTGTCCTCTGATACATGCAGATAAGTGAACCAAAGAAGCCATCTGATGTCACCCACATCCCCATGAATTCCAGTGGGGGCTCACAGCAGTCCCCATGAGTTAGGACCATGTTGGCAGACCTGTCTCTTATTGTTTCCTTCAAGTAAAAAGCCGGATATGACAGGCTGAGTTTTGCCCAGAATTCTGTGGATAGGATGACTCAGAGACTGGGCTAGTTCAGGGGCAAAAGAGATCAGTGCTTGCTGGGCAAAGGGGGGGTCTTTGCAGCAAGGAAGCCAATGCAATTAGCCCTTGCCTTTAGGGAGCTGGCACTCATCTGCGGTGGCAGCCAGGGACTTCTCCTGACCACGTCACTGCAGACATTGCTTCAATTAATTTGGTGAAGAAGCACTACAGGGGAAGTGACTTTATTGTTTCCTGCAGGAAAGTATATATAGACTAGCCAGTGCCGTGAGCTTTACACGCATGGCCAGGTCAGGGTGGATTTTACACTCAAACACGCAAGAGTTGTAGCACAATGGATCTGTGTGTGAGGGAGGGAGGGACCAGATCCTCAGGTGCTTCCTACCTCACCCCAACCCAGTAGTGGCATGCACATATCTTGCCTCTTCTTCCTAAAGATTGTGGTCATTTCCAACTCCATGCAGCACTTCTCAAGGGCTCAGCTCCAGGCTGCCTACCACACACCTTCATTTCCACCACTTATATTACACAGAATATTCCTTGAGACTAGTTGTTTTGGGCTTTTTTTGTATGTGTGTGCTTTTGAGGGTTTTTTGTGGTTTTTTTTGTTTTTTGTTTGTTTGTTTGTTTGTTTGTTTGTTTGGGTTTTTTTATGAGATGGAAGAAAAATTAGCTTTGGACCACTTAGATCTTCAGCGAAGAAAGCACTTGACTTCTCTGCAAGCTGCCTATGCCCTTAAGAAAAACTTAGGAGGAGAGGACTATGAAAAGAAACTGAGAATGAAGTGAAAAGAAAGTGTTTCCAAATGAAACAAAGAAAATTCAAAATCTTGTTTGGCCTTTTCATCATCATCCTCAAGCTGCCATATCTGCCTTCTACACTGCATCCCTACATGGAACATGTTTGCATTCAGCTGGGCCAAAGCTCTTGGTAAATTCCACCTGTTTGCAGGAATAGAAACAGAAAGCCCATCCAGCTCTAACACTTTAGTCAGCAGGAAGCTATGGGTACATTTTTCTTTTCTAAATTGATTATTAAAGCCTTTTCCCATCAAATCCTCCCAGGGGTAGAGGCTAAGGAAAGGCTCAAACATGGGCTGAGCTGTAATATCACTATTGCTCAATGGGGAGGCTTGTCCCCAAGGTAACTCGTTCTGGAAGTTTGTTTGCCATGAAAGTAAACAGTGCTATAGTAACCTGCCCTGTGCAGAATGGCCCATTCCAGCAAGTCTAGTAATTCCTTGCATTCACAGAAGTAACTTCAGGGCAGATGCACCCAAACTGCCTTTAAATGACTCACTTCTGAGCAGCACATTGCTCAGGGCACGCACTTGTTGGAGGCTTATGCCACTGTTCACAGTTCTTGCCTGCACTCTGCCCCAAACAATCCCAGCTACTCCTCTCCCAGCTCCTCTTCCGAGTGGTTTATCTCTTCCTCATATTTCCCACTATTTCCTGACCCAGTAGGCAATGAATCCCAGTTTCATGCTTTTTTTGAAGCCTTCACCAAGACTCTGTATTTTTCTGGCCTTGTGGTCACTGTCAGTCTCACTGGCTGCTGGCTTTACTTTGTACCGGGGCTCTCCCTCTCACCTGCTTTGCCTCCTCATCTCTTTCTGCCACTTTCCTGCCTGTTCCATCTGCCTGAACCAAGCACCCACCATCTCCTCAGCCTCTAGAAAGAGCACATTTGCCCTGTCAGGACAAACATCCTCCAGCCCCCTCTGCCAAGGGCTCCCTGCCTCTCTGCCCCATCAGTCCTCTCCTCACACAGTTCTTGGGAGTCCTTGCAGCAGGGTGTTGGAGAGTTCAGACACTTCACAAAGTCACTGCCAGGTCACAACACAAGAAATTATTGAGAGCTATGTGGGTACAAGTCCTGGCCTGGAAAGTAGAAGTGCCATAAAATCCCAGAGAAAGGCAATATTCCAGAAACATGTGCATCTGCCATGCTTCTATCTTTTTACAACCACCAGTAGGTCAAGGCCAAGAGTGAGGTTTCAGAGCAAGATATGTCTGATGACTGAATTGGTAGATCCTTTCTCATGTTTTGATGAATTTATCCTCCACATCTTCCATTCCAGAGTGAGCTCTCAACTCCCTGCACCCACATCACTTGTCCACCATGTCCATCTAAAAAGAGAAGGAACAGATTAAGCAAGTTGAATCACTGGAAAATGTTGAGGCTGCTATTGGTCTAGAGAACATCAGCTTGCCCAGACCTCTCCTTGGTGGGCTCATTCTGCTGATCCAAACATCAGTGAGAGCACGAGGGCTGTCCTGTCCATGCTGCTGTTCCTGTCCTCATACTCTCCTGGTTTAGGAGGTCACTGGCATTTCCCCTTCCAGTGGTCTGTCCATCAGCCACAAATTCCTACAGCATCTGCTCAGAGGGACTGAGATATTTTGGACTCTCTCCTCCTTGTTCCAGAACCACCTTTGCTGTCTTTAAGGCATCTCTAAGAAGCTGATGAGCTCTGAGGAAAGCTGTAGGATCTGTGAATATCCTCGGTAGTAGACACTTTACTTTTACTGACCATCTTACACAGCTCAGATATTTAAGACATTTCTATAAACACAATCCTCAGCCATTCAAATTAGGAGCCATGGAGAGGCAACCAATTCCCTCCCTACCTCATGCACACAAAAAGTATCACTACGTTAGGACACCTCATAAATAAACAATATGTCAGAAGTTTTCCTTGCATCAAACACTGTAAACAAATGCATTCAGTCCTGTTTGAGTGAGGAGACATTTGTGCCAAGCAGTGCTGCAGGAAATCATGTTTATACCTGCACAGAAATTGCACAAGATCATTATGTCCTTGTGAAACTATTACCTCTATCCCCTCCCTCTCTCCCTCACCCCCACCACAGCCAAGGTCTGAGATAGCCAAGGCTCTTTGGGCACAGGATTGAAACTATGCAAGTGCAGCCTGCTTGGATGCCACTGGTCTGTTTGCTCTGTGACTCAGAGCACTCTTCTCATTCCTCCATCTTTCCAGCTATTCTTTGTCTCCTCTCATTTTTTCCCCATGCCCAGATTGCAGTGGGAGAGCCCATTCTTTCTTGGGAAGCCTGGAGAACACTCCAGGAGCAGAACATGGCCTTTGGGAGAGGGCAGGGAGCTGCACTCCACTCCCACCTAGCAGCTGTGACCCTGCTGTGAGCAGCCATCATGAGGAGTGTATGGAAAGGGTTGAGGAAAACACCAAATTCAACAGTTGACCATCTTATAAAGTATCAGCATAGAAATCCTGTTCAAACCATGTATGGTTTTGTGTGCTAACCTACAGCAGCCTGAAGCAGGATCACCTGAAGCTGGAGCCAGTTCAAAAGCTCAGGATTTCAGTGACTGATAACACTGCCTGGGAAGAGGTAAAGATGGATGTGACAGAGAGATATCTGACTTCTCTTTCATTGCATTTACTAGGGAAGACAGCTGCCTTAATTAGCTTTTTTTGGTTTGGGTTGGGGAGTTGGGCTGTTTTTGTTTTTGGGTTTTTTTTGTCCTGATCTGAATTTGACCATCCACAGTGGAGTATGAGCATCATGAGACTGAGCATCACCATTTCTCCTCTGTCTCTGATTCATTGCTGAACAACTGCTTTGCAACAAAACTTTTCAGATCATAGACATTATAAGTCAGGACCTCTTTGTACCAAGACACTTGTCCATGTGCACAGGAGCGCTGGAGCCAAGCCAAACCTTTGGAAGGTCTGGGAAATCAGGTGATGTGTCTCTGGGAAGAGGACACTGCTCAAGAGGGGCAGGTGATCAAATACTGAAGAGTCCATGAAAGTGAAGAGCATACTTTCATTATTACTTGGAAGGGAGCAGTGATGATAGTCACTTCCTCTGTTCTCTCCATGGCAGAGAGCAAATGTTCATCACCAATTTGTTGCTTGCACAGAAACAGGGGCCAGTGTGAGGTGAGAAGACATCACCTTTCCCTGGGCTGCCTGTGGGAACACCGAGCTGTCACAACACCTCTTTAAGCTCATATTCAGCTGCCACTTCATATTCCAGCTGCTGAACCCTTGCTGTGTTTAGTAGCCCCACTTGCAATACTTGGGTAATTAAGTTGATCCATAGAATGTGTATAAGTAACACAGCTGAGTAAATGAAAAATGCGGCTTGCAGACAGCCTGTGCTGAGTCTGTGAGGGAGGCTTTTGAAACAGAGCTGCTTGTCAGATGGGGAACAGGTAAACAGCACATCACTGAGCACATCATCTTTTACTGAACTTAGAACTGAATCAAAATCAATGCCTGATAAAGGGCCAGAAAGATATTTCTGATCATTTACACAGGGCATGCAATTTCACTTAATTTTTCCTGAATCTGCTCTCATAATTTTTAGCTGATTTAAGGCAAGTCTTTCAAAAATTATCTGATCGTGGTTTACCAAATTCAAGATTTAGGGAGTCTGTTGCACGATTTGGCAATGAGAATTGGTCTGACAATGAGAATTTGCCTTCTCTTATCAAGAGAAAAACTGCAGTTAACTTAGAAGCAGGATTTGTTTACAGGGAGCTGTTGGCCATCAGGTTTATATTTTGCTCTCCAATTATTTAATATTTTAAAATTGGGCTAGGGAATTGGGGAAAAAAAGGAAATAAGACTAATTGTTTCTATTAAAATCCAGAAATTTTGTAAAATCAAGCAGAAAAGTTGTTCAAACATCCTATCCCACCTTTTGAGAATAAAGTACTTTTAAATTTCTGCCATTGAACAATAACTCACTTTTAGTCCTACTGTAACATGGAACATAATGTAAGAAAGTAGTTATAAAATATAGTGCAAAATGGAAACATTGAAGAATAAAAATTAATCAGATCAAAAGATTGAATTAAATCAAACAACCTCTTGTTTGTTTGTGTTCTTTTCCCCAAAGGTTTCCCTTACAGCAATTTTGAATTTCAGGTTTTCAGTACTGCTCTGAAGAAACTCTGGAAATCTTCTGAGGCAGAACATCAACATTCAGTAGGACCTTCCATGATTTATGTTGCTTACCCAGCTTGCATTACCAGAGGACACAGCATAGCTGTATCAGATAGAGATCCTGATGAGTGTATTCACTGCTACATCTGGGGTCTCTGCCAGCGCAGCCATTCCAGCACAGCCTCTGAAGGAGAAATTTGGCTTGTCCTGTCTGTTCCTGTTTAGCTTCACAGCTCCACACTGGCTCAAAAATGTGCATTTATCTAAAATATAGTTGGAGCTTTGGATTTCACTTGGCTGGTGAAGTTTGGTCCTACCCACTTTTATTTTGTTTGATTTTTTTAATGTACACATATACATGCATATATATATACATGTGCATTCACACATATACAGGAACACAAAATGTAAAGACAGAATACAGATTTTTAAAATGTTTTCCAGGTGGTTTTCAGGACCAACAGCTGAGACTCTTTTTTTTTCTTTCTAAAGTACTAAGAGGATAAATATTGCCATTTAAAAAATAAACTTCCTCAAAATTGTCCTTTCTGTTCTGAAAGACCATCTTGTTCTTTAGGTGATTTATGATATCAGTCTGTAACTACACGCGTATTGTTCAGAGTGTTCAGCAAACAAGACGTGAGTGTTTGAAATACTTCAGGGCAGGAAGAGGCACAAAACATTAAAACAGCCTCCCAGTTCTAGTACAGGCACTTGAAACCCAGTGTCTTCTTTCCTGTTAATACATCTCATGCTGTCATTGCCTCTTCATTTCCACATAAACGAGCATTGACAGGCCAGCTAAGCCAGTCATTTGTTGTGCAGAGACCAAAATCAGCTTAAGTTGAGTACATTCCCACTTTTTTAAAGTGTTGGGCCATTGACCAGCTGGGCCAAAACATTTTTTTTGGTTTTTTTTTTTTTTTTTTTTTTTTTTTTGTGGTGAATGAGTACTAGATGCCCAGACAAAATTTCAATGTAGGAATGTGGGCCAAGTAAAATGCAGAACGATGAGTGTTAGGAGATTGGTGTACCATGAGCTTGGAAATCACGATGTGGTGGCAGGGTTGGGCCAGCCCTTTCCCTGGCCACTTAAATCCCAGAGGTTCCCACCATGGACCTGAGGAAACCAATTTCTGTTTCAAGAGGCTGGGATGGGAATGTCTCCAGAGAGAAGAGCAAAAAAGTTAGCCTTAAAAGACAAGAGCCCTAAGAGTATTATGGAAATCCTGAAGTCGACAGCCTGAGGGTTTCTGGGCAAGAGGGTAGACCCATCCCCCTGCAAGACCAGCCATGTTAGGGAGAAAGCAAGACAGTGGGGAGAAGAGGGAAGAGAGGGAGGAGTAAAAAGGAGATCTGGTAATTTGCTTAGAGAACCAAGGAATAATCTAGGCTGGGAGGCACTTCTGGGACAAGTCAGTCCAACTTTGAGTTGGGCCAAGATCAAATTGCTCAGGGACTTGTTCAGTCCAGCCTTCAGCATCTCTGAGGATGGGAAATCCCACAGCCGCTCTGGGTGACTTGTGCTATATTTGACCACTGTCATGGTAAAAAATTTTTTGGCCTTACATCTAACTGGAATTTTCCATGTTCCAACTTGTGGCATTAGAGGGCACATCCCTGCTTGCACCTTTTGTTTATGAATTTGTAATCCCTGGTTCTGCTGGCACTCCTTGTCTCCACAGCTTTCTAAAGCAACAAACTCCCCAAGCTGAGTACCAGCTGTGCAAGAAAGGCTAATCCTGGTTGTCTAAGCCAAGAATGACAATTGGGGTGGTGGCGGAGAGATGGACAACAGATAGTTCCCTCTTCATACAGCTTCTTCCTCTGTTAAGACCCGTTTTCCCATTATGACCTGTTTTCTAGGTTGGGGCTCTGGGATCAACAGTTCCACAAGCATTTGACTTGCCTGAAGAATATTACAAAGGTTATTAATTTCATCAGTGACTGATTTGCATAAATTTGTTCAGCCAGCACTACTATAGCTCTTTCTGGCCAAGTCTGGATGAGTTACACATCTAGTATTATATATCTCAAAAATGTTATACGTATATTACCTACTTGCAGATGTACTTACACATACATTCATCACCTCGATACATCCTTTCATGTCAGGTATGTGAATTATTTTGTTTATAAGAAACAAAGTTCCCTCCCTGTGCCAGGATTAAGACCTGCGTTCCTTTCCTGCCTCTCCTTGGGATCCCATGTGATCCAGCCAAGTCATTTCATGTCTCTGTGCCTCTGCCTCCTGTTTGGAGAGCAGGGGCAGCGCTTGAGAAGGAACCGCGTGGTTCGCTCTCCTCGGGGCTGCATCCCGGAGATGCCGAGCGGGAAGAGCAGGGATGTGTCATTCTCTGCAGAACAATGGCAATTCTGACATTCCTAATGCCATGGCAATATGAATATTCAAAATAGCAGGGCCTTTGTTAGAGATCCTGATTAATCGGTGATTAATATCGCTGTCATTTCCTTAGAATAACGTGTGCTGTGCTCGTATCTGGAGAAAAGGAAAAGAGAGGGGGGAAAGATAGTTCCTGAGTGTACCGGTACAGGGACTTCAGTCGTGTCAGACAAGGCCTGCAGACTCGATTAAGAACAAACACTGGTTCCCAAACCTATTCCTGTGACATTTACACTGCTCAGGTTCATGTACTTAACACTCAGCTCCAGGAACCCTCTCTGACTCCCAAGTGCCGCCGGTGTAAAGTGTCAAACCCACCAAACTCCGGGATGACAATTAGACACTGCAGCTATTTTCATCTTTCTCTTGTGGACACACCGTACCCCTTGGCTGATCCAGCTTGGCAAAACCCTTCTCTGAGCCATAGAGTGCACAGAAGATCCACGTTACACCTTGTCATAATGTTTGTCCCTAATTAAGTTGTTTCAACAAGAAGGCATCTTTGAAGGACACACATATTTTAGTGGAAAATTAAATTATTAAGCACAGTATTTGGGATATTTCTATTTTACTGGAACATCTGAAGCTAGCTTTACCATCAAAGCGACCATATCACGTAATTGCACTCAGGCTGCTGGCCACAGTACATCTCCAGAACACCTTTTCACTCCATTATGTGGCTCAGACAGAAGAATTTTGCCCTCAAATTCTTGTTATGCACACATATAGTACATATTTTCCTATGAGACAAAGCTTAACTGTATGCAATTCCTCTGCAGTGAATTACTTCTCTAAGATTTAACTACAAAGGCCCATTTGGAAACCATAAATAAGGCATCAACCCCAAAGGACAAATCCTACACTTTCATCAAGGCAAAACATAGAAACTACATAACTGTGGCAAAACATGGGTCAGAGCACTAGCAACATCTCTTCAGAAGGGGACTACGTTTGACAGGCAGAAATATCTACTCAACCAAGGAGCAAAGAAAAGAGTCTAGGTCAGTATCTGAAATAATCAAATGGGCTGCAAATTTCATTTATACTTAAGCTCTGTAAATTAAGATGTATATGGAGATGTGTGTTTCTAAGAGGACACTTAAGCAAAGATAAGCATTTAAGTGCTCACAGCTTTGCTTGTGTCAATATTATCTGTAGATACTCTTTTTCCATAACACACTCTGAGTGACTTTTCAACGTATAGATAATATGTTCCTTAAATGCAGCCCATATACATGCACTGTGAATAGCTTTGCCATTAATAATGTAAATTTTGCTATTTACTAAAAGTATTACCCCTTTCAGTATTCTTCTTTCTGGTTTTGTTTGATGAAATGTCTCTAAACATGCTTAGTGCAGGATTTCAGCAATGGCTTTTCCATCACTGCTGCACCAGACTGCCCTGTCTGCTGAGAAAGGTGGTGGCCCTGTTTTGGTAGCAGGGAGGGAAGTTTTTGCCAGAAGTCTCACACTTGTAATTCTTAGGAAGGTCAGAGATGGGGACTAAATTTTAAACAGATGCAGACTTTGCTTCCCTGTTAAAGACAGCCAGATCCTTCTGAGTTTTCCAGGCCAGGAATGTCCTGGGGTCTGAGGGAAATTCTGATGTCCTGGTTGCTCATGTTTTTCTTCATGAGGAATCACTATCAGCAATTGCCAAAGTTAAACTCCCTGTTTTCACTCTCAGTCCACTCTTTTTCCATCTTCCTCCACCACTCTTGACAAAATATCCATCTACCCTATTCTTAGTGCTCTCCTGACTGTTTCCTTTAACTTTTACTGTATAATCCCATCTCTGCCAGTCACTTTTCTATAAACTCATCCTTCAAGCCCATCCCTGCTCCATGTTCACAGGCTTGTAGCATTGACTATTTTCTCCTTACCTGATTCTAGTTGAATGGCTCTTGCAAACAAGGGCTAAAAAACCATACATATATTTATATCATGTGTAAATAATCTTAAGTATTGGAGCAACAAACCCAAAAGCAGATTTTTTCTTCTTCATTTAATCACAGTGCCCCTAGCATCTGAAAAGCTGAACAACACCCGCAGTAAGCCCTGTACAAAGATGAGTATATAGAGAGATATTTACCAGTTTGAGGAATTTACAAGGTACAGAAGGAGGAAAATGCTCACTGCAGTGATAAGAAATTGAGAAATGGAATAAACACAGGCACTTATCAAGGTCACACAGGAAGCTTGTGGCAGAGCATGCTATAGACTGCACAATACTCAGGCACCAGCCCAGGCCTTTGCCAAGCAACTATCCAGCTTTTTAAAATATTCATGGAGGAAAGACAGGCTTGTGCAATGCTCCACAAATAAGACAGAACAAATGACAAGTCATTACCCTGTAGAAGGGCAGACTGCAGAAACTGAATTTGAGGGGTTATTATCTGCTGGTAGAAGATTGTAGATATTGCCAAATGCTAATTTAATTTTTTTCTGGTTTACAGTGCTTAGGAAATGGGAGAAGTTTTATTCTCACCCTTAAGCACTGCAGCAAATTCTGTCCAGTGGAGTTAAACTGGCCATGTTAGTAATCCAGATTTATATGTCACTGTTTTATCAGATTTCCAGAGACATATAATGTCTCTTTCTCCTGCCAGTAAAACCAGATGCAGAAGTATCCTTGTGTGTTTATTTAGCACGGGATTGTTAATGGCTGGGAGAAGCACACTCTGGGGTGTGGCTTCCATGTCTTGCACAGAGAAATCAGTGCTAAGAGACCAGAATTAAAACAGACTGAAGCAGAAGTGCAACCGACTGACCTTGGCGCCAGCAGAATGGGAAAAACATTATGAAAATCTGGACTCAGCAGCCAGCTCAAGGCTGATTTTCTCCCCTTGAAATTCAAAGGTACTTGATATGAAGCATTAATATAAGTAAATTCTTAGCTTTCCGTTTCCTTAAGGAAACAAACTTTCAGGCTGCAGGCAGTCCTTTTCATCTCATCTTGAAGGGAAGAAAGAAAATGCTGGGTTGGTCTTTTCAGTGAAGAATTTTTTGCATAACTTCAATAAGACAAAACAAGATGGCATTATAGATTAAAGTAAAGACTTCTGTTAAAGCAGGAGGTTAAACAAGTCTTTAAACACAGCTCCTGCTTCATGTGCTAATCCTGATTTCATGACAGTTTAGAGGTACAGTCGTTTCCTCTGGCTCTATTTGGCTCAGCTTGAGTCTGAGCATCTCTGGTTGAAAACAAGCCTGGCATCTGCAGTGCAACTTTGAGCAAAGAGGGGGTGTTGCTCCAAGGTGCCTTTGGTGGGAAAAATTACGGTGTCAGTGGAGTTATCTCCTCTCTCACCCTCACAGAGCTCTTCATCAACAAAAGGCAAAGCACCCTGAGCTGTCCTTCAGCACACAACCCAGGGAGCACAGAGGACCAAAACACCTACAACAGAAGGGGAGTTATCCCACTCACAGCACTTTGCATTTTGCTCTGCTCCAGTGTTAGGAAGGCAGCCACGTGCCCAGCAAAGGCTTTGGCTGGGAGAAATGGTGTGGTTGTTCCTAACACAACTGCACGACAGTTCCAGCCTTGCTGAGAGTCCAGACTGGGCTTAAAGTAAAGGTGAGGGCTGAAAAACCTGTTCCAGAGGAGGGTTAAGGCAGGAGAGCAGCCGGACCACCAAGGGCAGTTTTAGGTTAAAACCTCAAACCCAAAGAACTGCTTTGCACAGAAAATGCCCATGTACAACCAAGGCAGCATCTTTACCAGTGTTAAAGTCACATTTAGAGCAATAAACCTCCTCACTTTGCCTCTGAAGAAGCAGCAGCAGAAATCTCTGATAAGTGGGAAGGGAGGAGAAGAGCATTTTACATTCTCATGGTTCCTTGGCTCACTCCAGCACTGTTTGATTAACTGGGAGCAAGATTTATGTGCTATAAAGTGCTCTGGGGAGGTTGCTGATGCCAAATCTTTGCACCTGGGTTTTAAAAGCCTCTATAAAGTTATGAGAATATCTGTGTATTCTCATCTAGGAAAAGAAAGCCCCCCTGAAAACCAAAAGTAACTACTGCTTTTTGGCAGAACAGCAGAGTGCAATTTCACCTAGGAGGGAGATTTGCAAAGATACTGACAACCACTAAATGGCCTGGTCCCACAGAAATTGGATGTGAGTGAACATTTCATGGCCATTTACCCTGGGGAGAGGTGCCCCCTTACCCCTGATAAACTTGGATTCTTCCATACAAGGAAGATTAAAGAAATATCCCATTAAATTATTTCAGGATTGTTACTGTTTTTTCAATCTTAAATTATTCTACCCAGTATAATCCCTTGGAAACTTGCTTCAGAAGACAAAAGAGTTCAGCGTCTCTTAATGGTTAGTGGAGTCACATTCTTCTGTGACATCTGCCTCTAATATGATGACTTGGGAATGAGCACACCAGCAGGACGAGCAGTGCAACCAGGGATGTTATCAGCCTCTCAAGTGGCTTGGAAATTGATTTTCATCAACTATTGTTTAAAACTATTGTGCTGAGAGTTGAAGTTGGCCCATTTTGCGAATAATTATGCTGTGCTGATGATGCTTTCAACTCCTTTTAGAAGCCATCAACAGTCTGCAATATTTGGGTGTTGTGCAGGCTTTGTCAGGAAATGGAATCCAGCCTTCAGCAAGCTCTGACCAGGTGGAAGCTGCTCAAGGGGATGTGTTAACACCAATTTCCACCAAGCAAGGTTTCTTTCAGAAATGTGCTGCTGTTTATCACCAGCTGATGCCACAAATGGTCAGAGCCCTCATTTGATTTGATTCTTGTTTCAGGGTTGAATGTCAAGAGCTGGGATAAACTTTACAGCCTGCAAGAGCTGTGATGGCTTCAGACTATCCATGAACACTATGGGAGAAGAGAGAAGGTGTCTGCACTTCAACAAAGGTGGAGAAGCAGCAGAAGCAAAACAGCCTTGAGGAGGGGAAGCTGAGGCAAACTGGATGCTCAGAGACCAAGATTTTGACAAATCTTAGAGGTCAGTGGCCTTGGGCAGAGAGAGGAAAGGGGCGAGATGATACTTTAAATGGCAAAGATGCAGCCCAAGGAATTTCTTTGGTCTCATGCCACCACGGCAGTGTTCCGTGGTGCAACCTTAGAGGCCCATACCTGGATGGCCATGGAGCACAGCTGTCTGCTCACAAGGAGGGCAGGGCTCTGAGTCTCATCCTCATGCACTCCAGGAGTGAGGGTGACAGCCAAGAGGGTGGTGGGTGAGTGGCAAAGTACTGAGAGAGGAAGAGGGTTTGGGGTGTGAGAAGATGCCTTGGAAGAAGGTGAAGGTCTTTGAAATTGAGGTGGGGAAAAATTGCTTTTTTAATGACTACTTGGGGTCTCACTTCTGGCGCACACTGAGGAACCTGCAGTGTTGGAGGCAGTCCCCACATCATTACAAGAAAACCTGAATAGCAACTAGCAGGACTTTTATCTTCTAGCCTTTTTGTGGCTAGGCGCTGCCATTACTTGCTGCTGATCCCTCAGACAGGCAGGCAGCAGTGCCCTCTGCACCTCCCACCTCTGTACTCATGCCAAGCCCTTCAACCACACAAGGTACAAGAACAAAATTTGCATTTAGTCTTTGAAGCAAAAACAGTATCTCCAGGGCTTCACGTGGATTAGGTCATTAGATTTCTCCTGTTGGACAGGAGCCCCCTGAAGGAATGCAAGGAAGTGAGCACTGTTTTGTCTTTGAAAGAAGTTGAGAGCCATGGATTTAACTCCCACTTGATCCTTCCAATTATGCAACCTGGTTCAAATCTAGAGAGGACTCAAGGAAAAAAGAAGCTGTGCTTCTGTATGCAATTTGAAGATACCTGCAGTTCAAATTAAATGGTGTTTGGCTCAGACAACAAGCGGGTCTTCAGGTACCCACACTGCCTGACTCGTTTCTGGGTGTCCAGGCTCCCTGGGACTTGATGTTCATGTGAACAATAAGTGCATAAATTATCCAAATGTCAGGTACTTCCTGGCACTTGCATGTACTGGATGCCTTGTACTCAGTGTTCACTGCTCAGAGCTCCCTGCTGCATGATGCTGATGCCATTGGAAATGCCTGCAGCCACCTCCAGCCTGTTATCTAAAGGTTTTGTGGTTACCTCATCTGTCACCTGAAAGTTTTTCCTGGCATGCTGGAGGAGAAAGGCAAACCAGGTTTACCTGCATTGTCTCCAGACCTTTGCAAGTTCTCTTCATGGGAGCAAAGCTAATTGGCAGCAGGATCACCAGTGCTGCTAGAACCCTTGGAAAAAATCACTCTTGCTAGCACAGGCATCTGCTTTGTTTTCTTTCCAGAGGGGTGCAGAGAACAGAATTTTTCAGCAGGTCTGGAAGCATCAGATGTTCTCTTTCTCAGGTGAAAAAAGGTTGATTTTTTAAATCTCTTATGGTGCTGCAGGTGTACTTCAAGACCAATTTTACAGATAAGTGGTCCATCTCATTTTGAAATGCAAAATAGGTAACTGTACATGCAGAAGGAGTTTTCCAGCTAAACAAGTAAGCAGCTGATTAAGTTGGAGTGAATCAATCAACATTATCTCACAACCATGAAGTGTGAGGAGTTAAATGAGCTTTGAGAGATTAATCTAGAAAAGAGATATTTCAGATGGTGGGTTGATGGAGCCAGCAGTGCAGTCTGGGCCTGTGACAATCCTTTTAACCTGCTAGCTATAAAATTGCACCCATATCCATACACACATTTATGCATACGTATATATATTTATCTCCTAATTGGCGTGTAAATGCGATGTTGGTATTATCCAAAAATGAGATATAGTGCACAGTAAGAAATGCAAGGATTTTATCTGTGGATCTTATTTGGTAAATGCTGACATTTAAACACAATTCACTTCTAATTTTTTGTAATCTGAATGCCCGGATGGGGAAAAATTGTGGTGGTGCTGCTGACGGAGCTGCAGCCACACTGATCAGCAGAGCACCCAATCCATGCAGAGCAGTAGGAACATCAACTCCTGCTGTTTCCTTGTGAAAACTGGTGTGATTCCTCTCGCTGATGAAGTGGCAAACCCGTCTTCCAGGATTCCAGCTGGCATGGTATAAGTCTGCACACTGTTCTCCATTGATGCTAATTTATGAAACTTTAACAAGAGGTGGTTTAACTGGTGCTAGAGAGCTCGATTTCTTGAACTTCAGACTGAATGTATGCAGAGAAGTCCGGCCATAAATAATTCCTGTGCTGTTTTATAAACTATTCTAAGGAGCAAATATCATCTGTTAACCTTATTTGCAATTGGTACATGCAGCTAAAGGAAACAAATGAACTGCTGCTGAATTAATTCACAGCCCATCCAGAAACTTTTTTGCACTTTGTCTGGAAAGTTTCCAGGCAGCAGAGCATCTGGCATGCAAAAAGTGGGTGGCTTCCTAGGAATGGGGGTTGGCTTTTTTTTTTTAAATACAATTTCTTTACAAAAATATCCACCTTTGGCCAGATTTAATTGTGCCAACCTGCCTGGAGTATCCCATTTTAAAGAGAGTGTGTTGGTTGAGACAGGCCATTGTTTTTGACAGAAGCTGTAAGTCAGTGAGAAGACACAGCCCTTCCTCTCAATAATCCTCTTAGGGTGAGAAAAGCTCCTGGTGGTGTCCACCTCTCTCCTCTGCTGCAGATGGGACAAAAACAACTCCTCTAAATGAAGCACTGAAGTTTTTCATGATCTCTGGGAGGACAGGAAGACAGTCTGATGGTTTTGAAGGTTGGTGGTGCCTGAAGGTAAAGGAGCTCTCAGTGTCTGCCTCTCACATGGGTTAGCAGGCAGATCTCTGCTGGGCTGCAGGCAGCTCCTGTCTAGGGAAGAGCTTTATAAATAATCCCTCTTCTCTAGGAACGTGCCCAATTTTTTTTTTTTGTCAGTTGCCTACTGTGTTTGCAGTGAGAGAGAAACAGTAAAAGGAATTTCTAAAAGCTCCTTCTCAAGAAAAAAGCACTTGTCCCAGAAATGCAGCTACAAAAATTCTCCTTCACCTCTTTTGTACAAGGTGTGTTTTTTTTGGTGGGTTTTTTTTTTTTTTTTTTTTTTTTTTTTTTTTTTTTTTTCTGTTGCATGTCTAGGTCAGGCCTCCCATGGTGTGTGCTGCAGGATGTGCAGGATGTGGCCCGGAGCCCTCCTGCTTCCATGGCCCTGAGCTCATGCTTGTTCCAGCAGTAATAACACTGCTAATAAGGATAATGACTGCAGAGTTGGAAGAGTATATCTGATGTTTTCACAGGTGATGTAACTTTTCTTGATATGGAGAAGCCTCTCAAACCCCTTCAGCTATACTTTTTATTACATTCTATTTTCTTTTATCATTTTTTTTTTCCCTCTCTAAATACATTTTCGATTCTGGTATAAAACAGCTGACGCACTCATAGACACACGAGTTCCCACAAGCAATTACATTTTGGGTGCAGACATTGGTGTCCTATAAATGACATTTCTTATGAGGGAGGGAAGAAACACAATATAAAAATAACTATTTTAACTTTATAAGCAACAACAATAAAAGAAGAAAGAAGAGAAAATAATTAAGAGCCGAATCACTGCTTTAAGTACAATATGAAGCCTTCATCAGTAATAAAATTCTAAAAAAAAGTCTTGAAAATCCTGCAAGGTTAAAGAGACCCTTGGATGTGTGGGGCTGAAGGTGGCACCGGAGGGAAGGTGGCACACTTGCCATGCCTGATCCCCTCCCAGTGGCAAAGGACGCAGTGGAGTATTGAGGCTCTTTGGAAAAGTTTTATGCCAAAGGGTGATCTCAGTTAC
Organism: Cettia cetti; assembly: GCA_013401135.1. Lineage (NCBI taxonomy): Eukaryota > Metazoa > Chordata > Aves > Passeriformes > Sylviidae > Cettia > Cettia cetti. The sequence continues at coordinate 43,218 of VZUI01066683.1, read as the reverse complement.
TGTGTCTGGAGCAGCTCCAGTAACTTCATCTCAAAATGGTACTCCAAACTTCATCATGATTGTGGATGGTGGGAGTTTGGTCTGTTTTCCCTGGAGTCACCCTGCAGGCATGCCTTTCCCTGCCCTGCAGGAGCATGTCCTGCACTGCTGTAACACATTGCCTGCTGCTGCCACAGAAGTGAGGGGAAAATTGCACTTGTGATTAATGCCTGAAGTTTTTATGGATGTTCATAAGACATCGCTTTCTGTGACCACAGGAATTCAAGGCTTAGTCAAGCTATTAGATCTAAAATGTTTTCACTGAGATATTTTGCTTTTGAACACAGAAACAAAGAAAAATCCTTATTCTTTCATCTGCTCCAAGAAATATGCTCCTGAGCAGCTACAGGAGGGTGTTAAACAGAGCAGGTTCCCTTCCCATTCCCACCCAGGGGCAATGCTGAAGTCACCATGCTGGGGTGGCTCCACGCCATCCTGGGATGAAGGAGAGACAGTTTGGAGCTGCAACCTGCCAAGATGTCCACTGGGAAGGCTGCCCTTGGGTACGCACCTCTGAGCCTCCTCAGGGACATATCATGGAGCTTTCCAGAGCTCCCAGGGGTTGGCACCCTCGGCTTGGCTCCATTGTCAGTGCTTGCAGGAAGCACTTGAGACAGTGTGGGCAGCATGGGCTGGCACGGGAGGGAAGGCACAGCCACAGTGTACGGGGCTGGAAGGTGCCTCAGCACGCCAGGCCTGGGCACACTGCCGGGCTGGGGCTCACTGAGGGCCATGGGGCTGGCTGGGAAAACCCATGGGAAGTGCTACAACATCACTTCAGCCTCACATTCAGCTCCCACCTCGCCTTGGATGTGGACACCCAACAGCTTCACTTGGTGCTGTGCTCACCTACCAAGTCCTGACTTTTTGCCCAGCTCATTTGGGGCAGGGAAGCAATTGCAAGCCAAGAGGGGAAGCCACGAGCCTGCCTTGCTGGGAGACCGCGTGTCCCTCCCTTGGCCATCATGCCACCCCTCAGCAGCATGTGGGTGAGCATTGCTTGGATTTCACCCAGAGCAGCCAAATCTGTGCCCCGAGGGAGCCCATTCCTGCTGCCCCAAGCGCTGCAGCCAGCTGAGTAACCCTGCAGGAATCAGGCCCCGCCATGCCGGCCCAGCGGAGCACCGCCGTGTGCAGGGCCCCTCCCCATCACCCAGAAGCCATGGAGAGTGTATTCCCACCTGAGCCAAGAGCGAATACCAGAGGCATGAATCCTGCCCTAACAGCTCACGGTTTGCAGAGCTAAATTAAAATGATAAAGCAGCTGCAAGGCCGGGCAGGCTCACCGGCACAGGGTTGGCAGCAGCGGCGGGGCCATCGGCTCCGCTGGGTTCTCGCCACCAAGGCCTGTGAGCCGTGTGAGGGCTGCTCGTGCCCACTCCTCTGCTGCTCCTGGTGCCTTGGGAAGGTGCTCATCCGCCAGGACAGAGAGGGCCTCTCCTGGTGCTCAGGTCCCACCTGTGCCCGGAGCTCGGCTGAGCAGCTGTGGTGGGTTGAGGCCTGTTCCTGTACAGACATTCAAACATATCTTTGTTTGGAAGACCCTTTGTAGTCTGCATCAAGGGACACTGTTGCCATTTTTTTCTTCAGCTTGCCTTTCTCTTCAGCTTTTGATGTTGAAGATGCAGGTCGTTGTTGTGAAGGGCAAAATATTTAGGGATATGCCCTTTTCTGACACCCACCACTGCACTGACTGGAGGGATGCAGCTCATCCTCCTCTGGTTTAGGAAAGCTTCAACATTCACCTCTTCCCTTCCACCTAACCAAATTTCCACCCATGCGGAGGTCCTACCCTTACACACCATGTCTCTGGTCCACCAGGAGAGATCCTTTCCTTTCCCTTGGCTTCCACAGCCAGTTCCTATGAAATTTGATGGTTTTCCTACATCCCAACTTAAACTGATAGGTTGCTGCATGTGCAAATACTTGTGTCCACACAAAATTTCCTCAAAGTAGTCCCAAGGATGAGACACCTTTCACAGATCTGGTTGTACCACACCATCAGTGCTCCTCTTCCATCTTTCCCACAAGAGCTCCCCTCCTCTCTTGCCATCCACACCCATTCGTGGGTTTAGGTAATCAGGAGTAAATGCCATAGGAAGCATGTTCATGTGGTTGGAATATCCCCTTGATCCCTGAGCAACTTCTCTCTTTGCTGCCAGTCTGTAGGAATAAATGCTATTAAAATGCAAGCAGTTTCCAAAGGACCTGAGTTATTTATTTTGTATCAGGATCCTTTGCTGTTCTTAGAAATTTTTTGCTTTTCCAACATCCAGTAAGATGTCACAGGAACCACAAAAGCCTAAGATACACACATTTATGTTTCCTGGAACTTGCTGGCTGTTACACTGCCCTGAGACATTCTCCCTGCTCTTCCTCCTCAGGGAGATAGCTGAGCTGCTTCAAGGACAAATATTCCAATTATAGACAAAGCAGGGAGCTCTCAGAGGCAGGTGTTAACATTCAGCTTACTGCTCCAGCTTTTCCAGTGCTTCTTTTGAGGTTTCCAGGCAGCACATGCAATCCCCTCCGCTTCCCTTTCTGTCCACAGGTCTCTCTGTTCTCTGAGTTCACATCACTGTTGTCTCCTGGTAAAAAGGGAAACATCTGAATGGCACCTCTGCAATAGGAGAGCAGGGATGGAGACATGACACATGTGTGGAGCACCCTGAGTTTAGGGGAGAGCATGAGTGGTCACCCCAAACCCCATCACCAGGTGAGCTAAGGGTAGGGTTGCAAAGCTGATGTTTGAGAGGAGCAGCCAAGGGACTCACTCTTCATCCCCACTCAGCTGTTGGAGACATCCCTGCGTCACCCACCTCCCCTCTGCCACAGATGAGTTGGAATGCCATGGATTTATCGCTTGTACCCACAGGACAGTAGTAGGATCTGTACCAAGAACAGATCTTGAAATGAGTGTCCCATCATATCTTCTTCAATGAACTCTTGAAATGGGTGTCCCATCATATCTTCCTGTAAGTAGGTACCAGGTAAAAGCCCCTACCTTTCATTGGTAATATTCTGTTCTGCCATATATTTCAGTCAACTTTTTCCATCACCAGGGATAGCAGTATCAGAATTGAATGGACGAAATACCAGACAGGGAATGGAGGAGAAACAAACACCAGTTTTAATGCTGCGAACTAAGGCAAATCTATGTGCCCCACTGTTTATGCTTGCACACTTCATGTGTCTTTTCTGTCCAGACTACAAGTGCTTTGGGACAGACACCATCTCTCAAAATTTGTTTGCAACAATTCCCCTGGGAGGGCAAAGAAGAACATAATAAGTGCTTAGTGTACCATAGAAGTATTTAGTAAATAACAGGCAGTTGTGAGTCACTGCCCTGTAACTCCATGTCTGGTTCTTGGTGAGTATTTTTATACACAACTAAGAGACATAAGGACTTACGCCCTAGCTTCAAAAGGAGGAACCTAAGGGTCTTGACTCACATGGAGTTAAAAATTCAGTGGCTGAGGCAGGCAGATGTCCTGCTTCTCTGGATGGGGAACATGAAGAAGACAGCTGAGACCAGTCCCTGACTTCAGCTGTCCCACTGTGTAGTGGCAACCACAAGACCCTGAGCTCCCACTACCTCAATCTTTTTAGTGCCTTCTGAAAACAGCTTCATTTCTTGACACTTAAAAACTTACTAGTCTCTTGGCACTAAAATATCTGTTTATTTTCTTGTGTTTGTTTTGCCTTGGTTATTTTTTCTGGCCTCTGAGCAGGATTTTGTCATCTGTATGATATAGTTTCATAAAAAGGTTTGTTGAGGAACAGCTGTGAATGAGTCTGCAGAGCACTTGAGGAGCACCCAGCTGTGGGGACAGTTTCATCTGTGGTCACCTTGTGAGTGATGTGTCCCACTGCCCCTTCCTTTACCTGTTGTTCAACTTCATTCAGGCTTTGTGATAGCTTGGTGAAAAATATTGGGTAATCCTGGCAAATGCACACCACAGGACGTGAGGTTTTTTTACCCAAGAGCCATTTCCATACCTGTTGATGTTTGTGGGTCTCAAGCTCATGCTCACAGGTCTCCCACTGGCTGTTTCAGCAGTGCAAGTGTAACTGCTGCCAGGTGAGCTGGTAGTAGGAGGCTGGATGAAGTGGGTTTGTCCTGGTGAACAGGAAGATCTGGTAAGTGTGGCAGCTGGATCAGCCAGATGTTTCACCAGGTTCTGAGGACTGTTTGAAGAGATGAGATGTGGATCCAGCATGTTCTTTCTCTCATCAAAGAGCTTTGCATGTATCCCCACAGATAAGGGAGCAATCTTAAGTGTTTTCCTGTGATAATCTTGACTGACCGATTAAACCAACCTCCAGATTTTGTGTCCTGTATTGAAATGAGAACGTCTGTGCAGTGGTGCCAGAAGGAGGACAAATTAGAAATTGGAAATGCACAGAAACATATGTTACAGTGAAAAAATGGGGGCTATTCAGAAGGCAGCTGTGTCCAGGAGAAAGCAAGTGCTTGCTAGGTGAGGCCCATTCCTTATCCTCCGCATATCCATGCCATCAAAGCAGCACCACAACCTGACTGGCAGGGCTCTGCTTCTATGTTGTCACCCCACAAAAACCCTTTGCAGACAAAACTAGAGGTCCCAAGCCATCAAGTGCATTTTATTCTGGCAAAAATGGCAGGGCTGTTCGTCCTGGGTCCCAGTGCATTCCTCCTGCCACTTCTCCTTAAAAGGCATCACCCACCTGGCCCGATTACGAACATGAACTCAGCAGCCCCACACTCACCCTTGTGTAGCAACTGCTGGATAGTGACAGATTTTCAGGGAATTGGTGGTTATCTGATACATAGTTGAGCAGCCACGTTCAAGGCTATAATTGATCCTTACTCTCTTTTCTTTGCCACAAGCCCACCTGCTAACTGCAGCTCTTTCCATCAGGTTGTCCTCTAAAAAAACCAAGGGATTAATCTTGTGGCGTAGCTCAAATTACACAGGAGTTATTTGGCAGAATAATATCTGTGCACTGAGCTAAAGAACCAACCTGGGAGTAGAAAAATCAAACAAGGCTGTTCTCTTAATGTTTAAAACCTAGAGAGATGGTGTAACAGGCAACACAGAGGGTAGATTTGCATTTTTATTTTCATTTTGAAGGGGTTCTCTTGTGCTGTGACATGTGCTCCAGGCTAATGCTGCTTTACCTTAAACTGCTCCCCTTGGGTGAATTCTAACAGCCAACAGCTCTCATGTTATTCCAGCTGTAGGCAGAATGTGTGGCACTGTGCTTTTTATTTCAAAAAGAAAGTCACACTGGTGCAAATAAATGAGACTGGAATCACTGATGCTGCGGATTATTTGCAGCTTGGGAAGTACATGAGGTTGAAAAAATACCTCATTTATGGGCAGGTCACTATGGAGGTTAAGACCTGAAATGGAGTCATTAGCCATGCTCTATAGCTATGTTTGGTAATGTTTTTTAAATTATTCTTTCTACAGAGATAAAAATCACTGCTTTCTTTTCTCCCTTTTCTGGTTTTATGATCGCAGAATGCATCAACATATATTCATTTTTTTGCACTTTTATAGTTGTCTTCACATGTTTATGAACACAAATGAATTTAGCACAGAGACACTTGGACACAGACAAGGTTTCACCAGCTTAAAGGAGAGGAAAAAGACCTGGGGGTAAATAGCAGGGAAGCAGATAGCAGCTGGAGGCTGCTGAGAATGCCAAGGAGAATCCAACATGCTTCACGAAACTCCCACCTGGATCTGCTGGTCACCAGGACATGACCCTGAACTCGGACATCAGCACAAGGGAAATTCCTCAGGGAAGAAAGAACCATGGAAGCATGGCCTGGGAGCTGCAATTACTGCTTAACTGCCAGTTCTGCCAAACACTGATGTCAGGACAACACAATGAAGGGGAAAACCCCCACTGGCCACGCTGCCACCTCGTGCCCCTGTCTCCCCATGTGCAGAATCCCTCTTTCCACAGGTGTCTCTGAGCATCTCGGGGAACTCTCATAAGGGGAACAAGCCTGCAGTAATGGTGACCCATCTACATCACAGGGATAGTGCTTTTAGAAGGAGAAAGTGCTTTTTTTTCTGACAGCCCTACCAACAAATTCACTGACAAAAGAGCTGTTTGTTGGACAGGAGGTTGCAAACATTAAAGCCTGACCTCAGCCATGATTACATGGGACACTGCTGCAGTTGATATTACCTCAGTTCAGGGCAATTGGGAGGTAAATTAAGCCTCTGTTTGCAGAAGGGGCTGTGCATTCATATGCCCCTATAAGCCAGGGACATATCGATTTTCCAGCTGGGGTAATTTCCAGTTTAATGAATTACTACTAAAATGAGAAGAAAGAAGGTTTCTCCCACTCATTGCAATCACACACCAACGCTGGGGCTCAGCTGGCCAGCCAGAAACTGCGAGATGCTGTTAAACAGAGCAGTCCTCCAGTTATACAGGGGTGTTCCCCAGATTTTGAGGAGCATTATTGCAGGTCTGGTCCCAGGACAAAGCAGAAAGGTGCACGGCCTGAAACCCCAGACTGAGCACCTTATCAAAGCACCTCCAGTCCACACCTGCCTGCCATGGCACATGGAAAGAGCTATGTACAGAGGTCCTTGGAAGGGGCAGAGTGACTGCATAGGCTTTAGGCAGCAGAGCACCCCCATGGCATCAAAATCCACCTGGCATTAGTAGCATTTATTCCTTAGCCACCATTTGTGAATTATTTGGGGTTTTATCTAATGTGCCCATGTTCTTCACTTCCCCCCCACCCCCCAAGTTTATGAAGTAATTTATGCACGTGTGGAGAGATTGACATTTAATAGGATGTTGGAAAAATGGAATTAAAAATTTCAGGAAGGAAAATCATCTGGAAAATGACATTTGATCTTTTAATTGAGACAACTAGGGAGAAATGAAGAGATGTCAAGTGATGATATGGGGTTGACAGGGAAGTGGAGATAGAGGCACTTAAATATCACATGAAGTTCTGCAGATTTGTTTTACTTTGAAAAAGAAGAAAATACTGGAACTTTCTTTAAGTTTTAGGTAATTTTCTGATAAATTTAATACCTGGTTTGGCTTTATGATTTTTTGTAGACAGTGCACCAGGGCTCCTGATAAAATGTGTTTCTGATCCATGTGTTGGGTTCCCCTGTTGCCATTGCAACATCTGTCAGATCACAGAACACATCTGCTCCCTTGTCAATGACAAATCTGCTCATAGCTGCTGGAAGATTGTTCTTGCTTAAAACATTCTCTCACCTTTCATGAAGTATTCAAGTACATGCTGGGGAGGTTTAGAGAAATAATGTCTATAATTTTACTTAATCTGGTTTACACTTTTCTGCTTAAAATGCCCTTTTTGCTCTAAATTTGGAATATACGTGAAAAGTTTTGGATTTTCCTAAACACAACACTTCTTAAAAAAAAAACTTTTCTGACAAGTGGAGAATTTTGATTTTCTACTTTTTTCCTTTCAAATTACAGCACAGCTTTGTTTTATTCCTCCTTTTAAGTCCTTGTAAGCCCAGTATTATGCAGTTATTGGGAAGTCACAGATGACAGGGCTTGTCATCCTCTTTCTCTCTCGCGGATTTAGATGTCCAGTGAAAGCTAAGCTCAGCATTTTGCCCCTTCCTAGAGAGTGTGGGATAAACTGCCAGCTGGGTCTCCCTCTGCCCACTGTAAAACGAGCCCTGAAGATCAGCCCCAGTGAGTACCTGACTCTCAAATGGCTGAAATTGCGTCAGATGATTTGCACCCAGAGTGACTGCAAGAGAAATGAGACACAGGCAAACAGATGATTGCAAGAAACTGAAAAGAAAATGCAGATTATCATTAAATCTATGTGACATTGAGTGACAAGTGAGGAACAAAGGGACTTGGAATGAAGAGTACAAGGGGAAAGATGAGGAATATAATTGTAATTTCAAGTATTTTAATAGATTAATATCAATAGCTTAAATTATTGATTTTTTTGGCAAAAAATTCATGATTTCTCACAAGCCTGCCTTCGTCATTTTAGTATTCGTTTCTAGTTTTTCCCAGTTTCTGATATATGTTGCAAAATAAATGAAACCCCTGCATCTACCAAAATAGGTTCTGGCATCATTAACAGCTTCCTGTGTCTTTCTCTGCTTCTCTTTTCCAGCTTCAGCTGTTGTCATCTGCCTTCACACACGCTCTGTGCTGCTTTCCCTGGCTCCAGATGGCCAGAGAGAGGACAGTCAGCCAACACAGTGCAGGCACTGCAGAGCAGCCCCAGCAGCCTGCAGAGGAGACAATCCATTTTTCCCTTTCTGGGATCATCCTGTTGCATGTTTCCTGACTATGCAGGATGTGGTGTAGCTGAGATACTGGCCCTTTTATAAGTGATTATGTGGATAAGCCTGTCCAACTGCTTATTCCTGCAGCATGGAGCGTGGCCCCATGTGCTTCCCTCTTCTCTCAGTGTTACTTTCAGCTGCAATAATAGGTAAAAAAATACTCCTGTTGGAGGGTCATCTCATGGGGCCCAATGAAGACCTGTTCCCAAATACTATGGAGCATGGACACAGGCAGTTTGTGCCATTTGGTGCCCATATCTGATCACTCTCACAGCCAAGAATTTCTACCCAATGTCTAATCTAAACCTGCCCTCTGTCAGTTTCAGGCCATTATCCCTTGTCTTATCACAACAAACCCTGTAAAAAGTCCCTCTCCAGCCTTCTTGTAGCCCTCTTTAGGCACTGTAAGGCTGCTGTCCTTGTAACCACTGCTCCACTGGTTCTGATCCTTGATTTTCCTAAGGTTGTAGTAGATTTTCAGGAAGTTGCATCATTTGAAAGGGTCGCTGGATGGAAGATTCAGCTTGTAGATGCATATTCAAATCTGGAAGACTAAGTGCAAAGCAGACTCCTAGACCTGTAAGGGAAATGTGAACAAGATATACATGATTTCAGGCTGTGCCAACAAAAAAACCTCCAATCCTTATCAGCGTTATGACTTGCCATCCTTCATAGTACTATGAATTTGGAAGCTGAAAGAAAAATAGGGAGTTTTGGAAGTCACTAGTAGCTATTACAGGAAGTGGTATAGCTGTAGTCAAATAAATGTGTCCCACTTCCAACATTCTAATATATTTTGTCATTTTTCTGGAAGAGGTGAGAGAATATAATGGAAATTAGGTTTCATTTTCCATTGTTCATTTCTAGCAGTTCTAGTAATATCTGCAGAAAACCTGCTAATCCCAGATATACACCCACAGGGAAACTCATATTAGAAGCACATCTAAAAATATTTCAAGTCAACCCACAGGTTGTATTAGCATTATGATACCTCCTACAGATGCTAAGATTGGGCATATTGGGGTAGTCCTTGAATAAGCATATGCTGAGAAATGGTGCTTGTGCCACACCACTGGCACACCCAGTGCCCAGGAGAGTCTAAAGGTGGGCAAGGATTTAGAAGCAGTGCCTAAACTGGAGTCAGACTCCTTAGAGCTGAAAATAAAATCCAGTTCTAAATGCACTTTTCCTCTGGCATACTGGGCCAAGTTGCCTACTCTCTTACATTCATAAATGCTTTACGTCAGTCAGCCATAAAGTGCTTTACCCATATCTTCTTCCCTTTGAAATGGATATAAACCCAAATACCAGCAGATCCCTGCAAAGGCTCTTTGGCCATTTCTGCTGCCTTTGTAACTTCTGATGTCCCGCTGAGATCAGCCATGACCAATTTGATTTGGTGCTAACACGCAGCGTTGCCATGACTCTTCCTTTTGCAAACCCTTTTCTTCTTTTCCCAAAGTCAAATATGGAAAAGCTGTGACAGCAGCATGAGCAAAAGGATATTGGAAATAATCCTCTTCATTCAGCCTGCATGCAAGATTTAGTGGTGCAGTAGCATTGCAAGGATGATTTCCACGCATCTGATAACACTGTGACACCCTATAATAAAACATATACCTTCTGTTTCATTTTATCCATTTAAGCCCTTTGAGCAACCAGCAGTTGTTGAGTTCCCCACTCCTGCTATTAATAGTTGGGGCAGACCACTCTGCCTACTTAGATTTATTACATTTTAACTAATCTTGATTGAAGTCTTCACATGTAAGGGCTCCAGGGCAGTCACTCACCAGGGTTACACACAACACACACACACACAGTTTGCCCTGAAATTAGCTCATTAGATGTCACATAATAACCATTTAATGTGAAAAAACCAGATTTTGGTTTCCCCTTTTCCTTATGAAACTTGGACAACTAAACACAAGGATCCCTTCTTTCACCATGATGGATGTATTCTGGACTTTTACCTGTGTGAAAATCCCTCTGATGTCTGTGGGGAGATTTCCCTGAACAGGGAACTTGTGCAACTCCACAAGTTTTGCCTTTACTGGGTAGCCATGATTCAAAAGATATCCCACAGATTTCTCCACAGTACTTATTTTTTTGCTGAATATTTTCTATGATCAATTTTATGTTGTGGGATTTTTTAGTGAAAACCCATTCAGGGGAAAATTTGTGGCGCAGTTGCTCAGCTGCAAGATGAAATCAAACAAGCCCTATGTACATATTGCACAAGGATGATGAAAATGGTGATGCTTTCCCCATGGCAAAGGGGATTTGGAGACTGCCATATCCCTCTATTCCAAATTCCTCCCCCAGGACAGCATGAATTAGCTGAGTTCCTGGCTGAGAAAGGATTTCTGAAGACACTCTGAACACTTTGCTTTAAATGCAGCCTTGCAGTTCCTGTAGACAAAATATTTTGTTGAATGTTCATGTTTCAGTTTCCATTACTCCAGTAAAAACCCATTCATGCTCATTTTCTAGGTGATATATCGGTGTTAAATGTGTCTCTGAGAAACATCCGAAACCTTAAAGTAAAATGAAACAAAATAAAATAAAATACTTCCCATTCTGGGCAGGAACATCACCATTTTTAGATTCAACCCACCACAAGTGTTTCCAGGAACTGAATTTTCTGGTGAAAAGGCTACACACCAGCAATGCACCCTGACTGCCCACAGCCCTCTCTGGGTAAGCTAGCCAACCTTGGGAGCTCTTGCTCCAGGAGAATAGGCTGCCAACCTTTAAGAACCATCAATATGCAGCTTATTTTGCCTGAAGCTGATTTTCTCTGGATGCCTGCTGCAACTGGTGCTGGGCGTAGATGCAGTGGCATTGAGGCCGGGTTAGTAAATGCTCCTATTGCAAGAATAACATAGATCTCTTGGGTTCTTAAAGATTGGCTTCAAAGTGCCTGCAGCTGGTGATCTGCAGCTCAGGCAGGGCAGTGGGTTTGTCCCAGCTGAGAACATGCACGTGGGTATGGAGTGAGAAATTGCAAGGAGGTGCAGCTGCGGTGCTGGATGCAGTCAGCTCCTGGAAAAGGCACTGTACAGGAAATCTGATGGGTTCAGAACATGTGGAGCTTCCTGACCACACGAAAACCTCCTCCATCACTGGTGCACAGCAGGTCTGAGGCATCCAGGGTGTGTTCAACGCATTCACCACCTGCTGCATGTACAGCTTGAAGGTGACCAAGGCTGGACTGTGGCATTTTTGGATGCTGTCAGCACTCTGCAGGCTTCTGTGAGGGAGCGAACTGCAGAGACCTTCCCCCGTGCTCCTGGAAACTGTGAAGAAACTTGGCTATTGCCAAAACTCTGCACTTTGGGGAGGGGTGGCAAGAGGCTGATAAGAAACTGTTTTCTTGACAGCTCATCAAAAATCCCAGGGGGATAACCAGGGAGGGACTTGTTCTGTCTGAGGTTTGGCAGTGGGTTTTGGCTCAAACAGGGACTTTCAACCTATAAAGCCCTCCTACTGTGTGGGCCCAGGACAGAGGTGACAACTTGTTTCCTCTTTCTTTCTTCCTCTGGCACACTGGGATTTCTGGCTTTTCACTGGAAATTTATGTGTTGGGCACAGCCCTGATCCTGCACTGTATGGTGGTGACATGTAGAGGCAACACTGGAGAGCTGAGTGATGCTCACAGGATTGGTGGGGCTGGACTGGATGGCCCCAAAGGTCTTCCCATCCTGCTTTGGGTGGTATCTTCTGCTTTGAATCACTGCTTTGACCCACAAGCTGAAGGATGATCATTCATGGTGCTCTGATGTGGGAAATAGGTAGAAAATTCCCCCTTTTATTGATCCTTCTGTCCCTGGTTGTGGAGAGAAGTGTGTATCCTCTGCCTGGTCAGAGAAGGAGCCTTTCATGGAGAGCTGGTAAATGGTGGCATTTGTTGTCAAGAACAAAGTAGAAGGCAGGTGTGGGACTCAGGTGTGCAAAGGTGATGTGGACACTGCTTCGGTGCTTGCATGGATGCTTTAAATAGAGCAAACCGTGTGTTTCAGTGATGTCTGTGGGGAGTAGCACAGTGTGTTTGGTTAGTGGCACTGGCTCACACCAGACATGGCTAAGGGACCTCTGCATACCCACTTGAATCGTAAAAACATCAGCTGCAGGGGATTTGCATCTAATGTCTTTCCTGGCACAAACAGGACCTCCCCACCCCCAGCATCCAAATAGTCCATCCCCTATCAGCTTTTGCCACAATATGTAATGCAGATCAGCATTGCCATCAGGAAAACCTGAATGCTTTTATAAGTAATTTCATAAAGAAGTGCTTCTCCGAGCCCGCATAAAGCAGAATCTGGAACAAGAGATACAATACAATGATGAATCTGTCCATCACCAGCAACGTATTTGGGAAATTTTATGTCTTTTTCTGTCTCACCTGTTGCAAAACTCTATAGTTTACCAGTTGTTCTGAACAGTCCCCAGATGTCCTTTATAAATAATTTTAAATTCACAACCATCACTTTGTGACTGTTAATGACACTATTCACAAGACATTTTTACAGTTACCAGCAGATTGATATATGTATATATTCCAGTGAAAAAAAAAAAATTGAGCAGCCAAGCAAAGCACAAAGATTGAAATGTTTTAAGACTATTGAGGAAAAACAAGAATGGGAGAAAATTTTGATGGGAGAAAGAGAGAAATTTCAGTGGAAATTTTGGAGCAAAGACGTAGGACCATGTCTGTGGTTTCTGCTGGTTTTTGCCAGCTGAGGAACCCTCTCCTTTTCCCTGAGTGCAGATTTTCCTTAAACATTGCAGCTCCAATGCGTTTTCTCAGGAGTTTGCATAGAAGGCAGGAGCCCATGGAGCAGTGCTGGAGAGGCAGCCACTGTTGCTGCCCCCCTTCTCCAGCTGATGGGGTACCTTAGTCTGGGATGGAGCCCTTATCCCCATCCCAGCCTGCAGGAACTCACCAGCAGTGCTGAACCCACAGGAAAACCAGGCCTTGCCAAGGGTTGAGTGCACCAAAAGCCCTCTCTGAATTTCATTCCTGAGCTGACCTCAGCATAAAGTTGGGCCATAGCAAGGAAATGTGTGTGGGACAGCAGGCAGGGAAGGGAAGCATAACTGAGAGGAAGGGGAGAGGCTGGGATGGAATATCCATGATAATCAAAAGCCCAAAGGAAAAGCTCCAGGGGTAAGCAGTGGGTACTGAGGCTGGACTGAATCCTCCAAATGCTGGGGGAAGGCTTTTGCAATCCGGGAGAAAGAGCAATCAAGACCTGGCAGAAGTGTTTGTTCAAGCCGTGCTTCTTTGATGCTGCTGTGGCCAAAGTACATTGAAAAGAAAACCCCTGTTTAAAGGAAAATAAAGTGCTTAACAGAGCGTATCAATTATATAATGACAATACTTATGAAACCATCTGCTGATCTCCAATGCCTCACTTAGTCACGAGCAATTACTTGGTGCATTTTACCTTCTAAAGGACAAGAAGTTCCCTGCAGAAAGCAAACTCAGAGCTGCTTCTTGGGAGAAGCTGCTGTGAAGTGAAGCAACATCCCAGTTGCTGAAGCCCCTGCTGCAAGCCAGCACATTGAGGAAAAAGAGCATTTCACTCAGCTTTTCCTCCTGGGAACCATTTTGGAGGAAGCCTTCACCATGAAGCCACAGCATGCCCCCAGCTCTGGCCCTCTCTTTTTAAACGTCACCTCAGGCTTTGCAGCGGGCTTGGGTAGGCTCAGCCAAGCCTGGCGTGACAGGAATTCCTTAAAAAATGATCTGCATGCCCCCCTTGAACCTCCTCATGCTTGTGCTCCCCCCGCCCTGGGGAGGCAGGAGGACTTTGTGAGCCTGCCGTGGTCCAGACAGACTTGAAGCAGCCCCACGGGGGTGATTGATGGGCACTGTGCTGGTGAGAGCACTGAAAATAATCCCAACACATGTTTCCCAGTAGCACCTGGCAGCCAACCAGAAGACAGCACTAGCATTTCCTAAATACTGGAAAAATGACTGTCACTGCAGATGCCTCGCTAAATATAACCCCAGTGATGTGGCAGCCTGTGAAAGGCTGGAGAGGGGCAGCTACCCAGGAGATACCTACAGCTCTGGTCCCATCTGAGCCCTGGCTGCCACCCCTGTGCTGCAAGATCTCCAGCACTGCTCATGGAACAGGCTTTGAAGCCACAGACCTGCTGAGGAAGTGTCACTCAAGGCATAGATGCCAATAAAATACTGGAAATTAGAAATACAGAGCTGTCTGAGCAAAGCAGGCCCTTACTGTCCGTTGTGGGAGAGATGATTTAGGGTGTCTCTCCATGTTTTGGTTTCTCTGGGAGAGGTATTTCCTCCTGTGAGGCCAGGCACTTGGGATCATGGGGTCCTCCATGGTGTCTACATAGGACCCAGGCAAGGCCCTACATGGAGCACCCAGCTGAGAGTTGGGCAGCTTTGCACACCTAGAATTTCTTGGCTCTTGTGAGTGTTTTCACAGAGCAAAGTGCTGCCCAGTGCTGGAGCAGTGGAACACAGTGTTTAATTTTTAAAGGAGGTGGGGATTATCCTCCTCAGTGTGCCCCTGCCCCCTTTGCCCCCTGGCCTCACCACAAGGATTACCTTACCAGCAGAGTCTAGTGGTTCCTCAGGTGACAGCACTGCCAAGCATCAGTCCTGGGAGCTGCTCTGTATTGTGTTACAGGACAAGCCAAGGGCTAGCACTGCCAGTGTTTGCTTTAGCAGCTTGCTGGGCCACCAGACGCATCCAAATCTGTGGTTCTGACTCTGATACCTGAGTCTCATTTTCCCAAGCTGGATTTTGTAGGAAGGAGTAGAGTTGAAGGGACCCCTTGGGTCATTTGTGAAATCTGGGCTCTGGGACAAGCCCTGGTCAAGGTGTTTAATCCTTCTGAGACTCAGAGGTATCACCTGAACAGCCAAAATGTTAAATAACATGCCGAGGTTTGTGCTTCTAAGACAAAAGTGTGTGTTTGCAGAGGTTTCATTTGCTCTCCAGCCTGCTGTCATCCCCCAGCAAGAAGTGTCAGCCCTGGGCTGCTCAGCTGCAGGCACAACCCTAAGGAGCTGTGTCATGAACCCTATCAGGTGAGAGCCAAGGGGCACAAATCAGAATTTTAAATGAATGGTATTTTTCTTTGCTGCTTACTCCCTTCATGGGACTCATGAGGAGTGACAAGAAAGGTGGTGGAGGAGAGCCTTCCAGTCTGGGAGCAAGAAAGCCCCAGTAAGGAGGTGTTTCTAGCCAAGGGATGAAAGAGGGAGAGGCTGAAGAGCAAGATGGTCACTGTAAAATGTCCAATCTGCCTTCATCTAACACACAGGAGCAATGCAGCTCTGAAAGCATCATGATCCTGCTTTTACCTGACTTACTCATGTCTGCAGCAGGGTTGTTCTCCTGTTACTTGTGCTTGATAAAGCTCATGTCATGACATCCTCTAGAGATGTGCTAGCCGTGTTCTAGCATGTGGAAAATGCCACAAACAAGGAAAAAATTTAGAAGGCTTTTCCTGGTTTTGTACTCTAGGAAATTATGGAAATGTCTTTTGGCCTCTGTTTCATTTCAACAATGCAGAAGGAACAGCTCAGTGGGAGTTTTGTTTTTCTGGACTTGGCCTTGTCACAGAATCACAGAATCTGAGCTGTGTGAAGCTGCAAGTCACCTTTTTACAGCTCTTATTAGTAGAAGAATTAAAAAAAAAAAAAAAGAAAAAAATAGAAAAAGAGCAGAATAGAATGAAAATGTAAACTCTGAGCTATGTCCTTACTATATGTTTGCAGAGTGTCTGCTAGAGCAAGCTCAGGGATCCTGAAAAATTATCATCAGACAGTTAACAAAGGAAGGCAATTGCAGAAGTCAATTTCAAATCCATCACCTAATGTACTGGCAGAGGGTAATTTTGGAAATCATTATCTGAAGCTTCCACCTTTTAGTTGCAGCTCCTCATATGCAGTTCCGACCACTCTTTGGAGATTCTCACTTGTCCCCTTTTCTAAATGATTCAGGCTTCAGCCCATAGGGATGAACAATTAATTTCCAGCCCAAGGGGCACAGGGTTTCAGACTTGCAGGTGCTCTCTCTAACAGGAGCTGTCATAGGAACAGTTCCTACAGCAGAGTAGGTAAACAAACGGATATAGAACACAGTCCTCCAAAGGACAGCTGGTGAGAAAAGCTGTAAGGGCAGAAGTGTCATTTAAACAAAAATAGCCAATTTGGGATCTCCTGTACAGGATCCTTCTGAGTTGCCAGTGTTTGATCATATTTGAGCATATGGTTATGGCTGATCCATTTTTGTCTCCAGCATTATCTGTACAACCCAGAATACAGAATACGTGATTTTTTTTATGTAATGAAATGGGCAAAAGCAATCTCAATACAGGGATGTGCAGCTTCATAAGCACCTCCTGAACTTTTGGGTTTCCTTTTTTGCAATGTGCATCCCTCCAGCCTGGCTGTCTGTGCCCACCTGTTGCTTCTGTTCTTACATTTCGACTGTAAGTTGAAATGGGATGGGAAGAGTTCTCTTCATGAGGGGCACGGGTGCAGGGTCCTAAAACACTGACTTTATACGTAATGGTCTCCTATAACACTGTGGGAAGATTTAGGAGCTTTCTGGATTGATAAACCTGTAAAGCTCTGTCTGCAGATATGTAGAAAATCCTGTGCTCACACACAGGTGCAGACTGCCTGGTGTGGCATTTTGTGACCTCTGGAAGATGGGAAGCCTTGGGGTGTAACCAGCAGGCACAGAGCTGAATGTGGGGGCTGCTGAGCCATCTGCATCCCAGCTGGGGGAAGGGACACATCCTGTCCACAGTAACATCTCCTGCCTGTCCTGGGGCTCAGCTGTTGTCCATCCCTGGAGCTTGGTATGGTGCTCCTGGGCAGGGTCTCACTGCATGGGGCAGCAAGGGGCTGTGGTGTATGGAGTCAGCAGCTCCTGATCCAGAGGGAAGAGTAGGGCTTTTGGGAGTGAAGAACTGAACTGAAGTGTGAGTGATGAAATTCTGTCCTTTTCCCAGCATCCCATAGGGTAAATCACTCTCTCAGGGCCTTGCTCCCATACTCACGTTTGTCCTGCCATCCTCCACCTCATCTCCTGCCAGTCTGTATCCTGCAGAGCTATTTGTGTTTCACACCCCTGTTTATGGCATGTGGTGGAGTTGGATTCTATCCTTGCAGGTCCCTTTTGACTCAGGAGGTTCTTAGGTGGAGCAGTGAGCACAGAAATGGCTCCTTCAGCCCTCTTTTCTGGTTCCTCCCTGCCTCCCACACAGCTATCCTGTAGGCAATGGGAGCAAAACTCTCCTGGCAAATCAGCTGATCTGGACTCTTTGAGACTTCATCACTGCAAATCTCATATCCTATAAGGACATTTCTCAGGATTCTCCCTCCCTCACTTCAGCATGCCTAAGGATGCTCTCAGGTGGTTTGGTGAGCAACCCTCCCTGACTGAGACTCACAGCTCTTGGTCTCTCTGCTCCAGCTCCCCTCCAGTGGGATGCTGGCTCCCAAGAGGCATTAGAGAGCATGAAGCAAAAATCAGCTGACAAAAAAAGCTCCCTTTGTCTTCATACTCATCTTCTTTAGGAAGGCCCATTCTGTGTCTTCCTTTGCATTCAGGTTTTAGCAGAGTTAACAGGCATCTCAGGAGCCATTAGGATTTTAATATTCATACACTTTCCTAATTGTTCGTTTCCTAGTGCCTCCTCTTCCTGCCAGGAGATGGAAATGTTCCTTGCCTAGAGCCAGATTACTCCAGCTCCCTGACTAATTTTCCTACAAATTTTGCAGCCAAAGCAGTTGGCTGGTAGACCTGTTCAACACTTAAATTGTACCTAGGGTGAAATTCATCTCCCTAGCTCCAGGTGCCTCCATCTATCTGGTTACCATCTAACCTGCTGTTGTCTTTTTAGAATCAATGGCTTCAAAAAGGATTTATCACATGCTGAAATAGGTGCCCAAAATAAGTACAGCCATCCTTTAGTCTGTGTTACATGGCTGTGGAGGGAGCTCTGATAAGACAGCAGTGGTGTGAATATCTAAAATGCTGTGAGGTGAATCCTACTCTCATGCCACAAGTGCTGTTCTCTGGTAATTAAAACTGCTTAAATGTGACATAAGGAATTATGAAAAATCCCCATCTACACTGAGAAAAGACATCAAATGACCTGTCTTCTTTCTTGTTGCTCTGATTGAAGAGTTCCTATTTCCTCCTAAATCCAAACATCCTCTTGAACCTCCCAATTCACTGGCAGTCCCAAGAAATTTATGTGGAGTTTCTGTATCCATTTTCTGGGGGTAGGCACACAGATTGTTATCTTATCTGTAATGAACCGTCCCTTTCTCTAGCAGAACTGCAGGTTTGGATGCCTGAAACAGCAGCTTTTGACGTCTGTAGCTGTGAATTCGGGGCAGGCTGATGAGCTGTACCTGTGCTTTGCACACCCATGTCCACACCAGAACAAACACAAGAAAAAAGGGCATCAAAGAATCACAGAATGCTGTTAAGGTTGAAAGGAACCTTCAAGTTCATCCAGCTCCAACTCCCCTGCCATGGGCAGGGACACCTTCCACCAGAGCAGGTGGCTCAAACTCCATCCAGCCTGGCCTTGGACACTTACAAGGATGTGGCAGCCACAGCTGCTCTGGGCAACCTGTGCCAGGGCCTCATCACCTTCACAGGGAAGAATTTCTTTCTAATGTCTAATCTAAACCTGCCCTCTGTCTGTTTAAGGCCATTCTCCCTTGTCTCCCTTTTCCTACCACTCCATATCCTAGTTTCTCCTGAAAGCCTCCAGGTGGGGAGGAGAGAAAGCTTCAATCGTGAATCCTGCATTTTCAGCCCTCTCAGTGTCTATAAAACCTTGTAGAGTCTTTAATTTAGTGGGACTTTGGCACATGTTAAAAGACAGCCACCTAGTGAACCTCCCTCCTGAATGAGACTTTAAACACCAGGGCCCTTTGAATGGAGCATTAGTGTCTCTTTTAGGTCTTCAGGTTATGCTCTTGCTATATGGCTGTCCAATGGACTGGAGACTGTGAGTCTGCAGATGCACATGTGCACAGACACAAAACTGGTCCCCAAACTATCAATTACAACACTAAAAAAGAAAGTTTGATATCTGCTAAGACACAAATCTGAAGAAGAAAAAAAAAATAAAAGAAAAAAAGAAAGGGGGAAAAAAAAAGAAAACAAAAAGAAAGCACAGAAGTGGCTAGAGAACTGTCCAGAAGTAATAAGTGAAGTTTCTAAGCTAAGTTTGAAGGCTAGCTACAACTTGCCACACAGGAAAAAACAGAAGACAAAAGCACCATTATGCTTTCTTAAAAATGTAAGAGTACAGCACACACATTCCCTGACAAGGTCATTAAACATGGGTTCAGAGACCCACAGCAGCATATGCCCGGGTACAAAGGGTGTTTACTCTCTGACTGAGCGAGGTGCTGGTATGCATAGGGGTTACTGTCGCCTGAAGAATATCTTTTTTGGCCCTGTGTGGATCATAACTGCTTGGTTTGGTTAGTGCACAGAAATGCAGCTAAACCCTCCCCTTCAGATATCTAATTTGTTTGGAATGACAGGCATGTCCTGACTAAAAATTAATTCTGCCAGGTGATATAACTTGTTTGAATTTGCAGGAATTTGCCATTTGGAAAAAGGAAAAAGGAAAGACATTTAATTAGGGATGGAGCTAAAGCAGCTAATTTGATCTTTCTATGGAAAAAAAAAATAAATTACAGGTTAAATATGAGGACTGTGTGCTCTGGGTGAAGCATGCTCCCTGCTTGCAGGTATGCTTTGATGAGGCTTCTCCTGCTAAGAAACACAGAGCACATTTCTGTTGAAGCAATAACTTTATCTTGCTGCTTGTTTTCTTCCTGCCTCTGACTCTGAGCAGATGGCCCAGCCATGCCAGGTGTTTATCCAGGGGCTTCACTCTGGCATTGGGCTCTTTGTGGCATGTGGGACAGCACCCACAGGGAGGGGAAAGACAAAGCTGGCTGCTGTGGCAAGAGGAGCCCTCCTGCCTCTCCAGAGCTTCCCACCCCAGCCACTGCCTCAGCTCAGCCCATCCCCTCGCCTTCCCAGGAGACTCCCTACTCCCCTTCCTTTTCCCCTGAGCTGGGCAATCACTTTTACCCACAGTGTTTTATCACACCAGAACCCTGTGGCACAGCTCCTGTGACAGAAATGATGTGGTGGGAGTTAAAGGCAGGTGGGCACTGTACCACCATGGTCAGGGCTGGCCAAGCATGGCTGTGAGACCACTGCCCACAGCTTTGCTGTGCCCTGGAAAGCTCCAGGGCAGCCTCAAAGGAGCATCTGTGTTCACCACATCCTCAAGGATGTCTCAGCCCCTGCCCAGATGCAGAAGGAGCCTTGCAGATTGGTTTGACCTCCTGCCCACAGAAACCCAGGAAAATTTCCTGCTGAATTCCAGCACTGCAGATCCTTAACAGCACCGAGGACATATCCCAGTAGCAATGGCTTTTGGGCTTCCTCCTGAGGAGGTCTAGGACTCCATTGCTCCTTCTGCCTCCCCTGGGACACCCAGTCCAGGAGCATGACTCCAGAGAGCTTCGTCACCCACCACATGGGAGTGCTTCAAATGCAGACGGGTTCAGACTCACCCTTCCCCTGGCCATGAGAAGATGGTCTAGACCACTAAAACCACATTTTCTGGAAGTTGGTTCTCAGATGGAGTCACTTCCTGACTGGGCTATTTGTCTTTTATCAGGAGGAGTGAAATCAGAAAGAAAAACCAATTATTTACTGGAGGGAGATTTTTTTTTTTTTGTTTAAATCTTTTTTTCTTTTCTTATTAGTGTCCTTCCAGTTTATTACTCATCTGTGGCTTTTTTACCAGTTGTCTTTCAGGTGAGGTGCAGTGAAGTGGTGTTACATTCCATACATGTAGGGGCTTAGCTGCAGTTTCATTGTGTATTCAACCCTGTAATTAAGACTTAGATGGAAGACTTTATGCCTCTAAAGCAAAGAAATTCTAGGTTTCTTGGCAAAACATTTGGCTGAGTACATAGAGAGCACCTTAAGTACTTAAATGGTCTCTACGTGAGGAAACCTGATGCCAGAAATGATGTACCTTAAAGGCAGGCTGTTGGGAAAAGGCAAACAAACCAGTGCTAAAATGCTTGATGTCTCAAGGTACATTCTTCCTGAGTATTATTTTTCTCTTGGAAGATGCTCTGTGAGAGGAACTGTGTTCTCAAAAATGACTTGTTGCTGGCACTGGATTAATGTGAGCTACATAAGGTGTGGGAGTCAGCAAAAAGCACCCAGCTGGTTCTCAATAAAATATGAGGGACTCCACTGTCCCCTTTAAGCAAATCACTACAGCACTGCTGTGGAGTGCCAACAGCCAGGAATACTCCGTGGGAGGAAGCCAGAATCTTTCTTAGGGCATGTCCACGCATGACTGCAGTGCCTGGTCCCTTCAAGGGGAAGGAGGAGGGCCATGGGACTGCAGGGTGGAGTGCGTGGCAGGATGGGTCTTTCAGCAAATGTGGGGCGTTGGCACAGGAGGGTTTTACCCGGAGAAAACCCCCACAGGAAAAGGGGAAGTGCATTTCCTTTAGCCTGAAGCTCTGCACGGGACAGCCAAGGCCTGTGCTCTTGCCTGGGTATGGGCTGGGGCAGTCACAGGCGGGAGGAGATGCTCTGCTCTTGCCAGTGGTGTTTTCCACCTGGGCATGCACTCAGCATCTTCTCCTGCCTCTCCTCTCTGCTTGCCACCCTGCAGCCTTCCTGCGTCCCCAGGGCCTGCTGATGTGCAAACCACAGATGGAAGAAAGGGTTTGGAGCTGGGGGCCAGCAGAGCAGCCCTGTGACCCACCTCTCCAATAAAACTGCTTTTTGATTTGTTGTCTCCTGCTGGAAGGCAGTGCCACTCAGTGCAAACTGAGAAGCTGGAATTGTTAGGTAGAAAGAAGGACACAGTTGTTACACTCAGGAGTATCACCCACCTTGTGCTCAGACTCCTGGGTAGAACAACATGGAAGCCACCTCAGAAGCCACCACTGGGTTAATAAAAGGCAGAAATAACATTAATGCTAACAGTAATGGTGTCTGGTTCATACAGATCTTCCAGCAGTTGGTCTCAAAATACTACAAAAAGGGATCAATAACTTTTTTTTAATAGATGGAGAAACAGTGTCACAGAGCAGTGACCTTGTCACTGTCATCCAGCTGGCTGCCAGCAGAGCCAGAAGCAGAATTAAATTCTTAGCCCATGCTTTCGTCAGCCTAAAACCAACTCGGCTTTGCCAATTTGACTTTTCACAGTGCCGTTGTAAAATTTGGCAGAGAAAGGTCCATGTATCCTCCACTCACCTCCCCTGTGTTTGGAGCCTATCAAATGCGAAATGAAACAGCAAAACCAGAACAATAAAGATTTCTATCAATGGGGACCTCCCACTGCACAAGGAATGTATTTAGTTTGACCTTCAAAAGTAAACATTTTGCCAAAAGTCTGCCCGAGTTTTCTAGGGGTATCTGTGTTTCTTTCAAGGAGAAAGTATCAGATGAGCCAGAATTTTTTGGGATGTGCAAATTACAACAGCTTTTTTTTTTTTTTTTTTTTTTTTTTTTTTTTTTTTTTTTTTTTTTTAATTATTAGGCGTCAGAGTAAATAAGTATAAGCCCTACACGGAGCATCTTGTTGGGGCATACAATGTATATGCTCCAGGGCGCAAATATTTTACACACCCTCCCCTTTGATTTTTTTTTTAAATGGAATATGCAAATCATGCATGTTTCAGCTGGGATTGTCTCACTTTGATCTGACTGTTCTCCATCCTGAATTTCTTGCAGCAGAGAGAAAGAAACTGAACTGAGATGTGCAGCTACAGGGAATTTCACCCTGTACTTTCTCCAAGCCTGTCAGGAGCAGCAAACTCACTACAGAGACCTTGGAGGGTGGGAAGAAGTTTGAAATAAAGTCTCTGCAAAGGAAAGCCAGAGAGAATTGCTCCAGACCATTGCAAAGGATGAGCTGAAGGGCTTGGGTACCACCCATGTGAGGATTCACCAACAGCCTGGACAATGACGTGACAAAGAGCCACGATTTAATTTGAATTGCTATACCCGTTCACAGCATGAGGTGGTAGAGGCCTGATAGCAGGTCACGATGCATACAGCAAGGTGGAGAGCAGCATTTGGCTCGCCTGCCCAAACCAAGACCTACACCAGTCAAACCCCTGTCAGCACCTGCTCTTAGTGCTGTTATATGTGTGTTATGTTAATGGCTCAATTTGCTGCCTTTGCCCAGCACACTTAGCCTCACAGGGTCTTAAAAATAATTCAGGGTGTGAACTGTCCTGTGGTAGCACCTTCGAGTGTCCTGCTAAGCAGGGCAGGAGCTGCCCCATCCACAAGTAAGCCACAGGAGAATGGTTTTAGGAAGCACAGTTGTGGGGAAAGGCTGGGGTGAGAGCCACCTGCAGCCGGCCAGAGGGCAGGCAGGGTGGCAGAGGAGAGGTCAGCTGGAGCAAGGAGCAGAGCCTTGGCTACGCTGCCAAAACAGCTCCCGCCAGGGCTTGAATTACCGCCTTTGTGCAAACACCCGCGCGGCCACCGCCACCAGCTCCGGCTTTGATGGGGCAGATAGGGCTGGAAGGAAAACAGAACACGCAGAGAAAGCAACATATGGTGATATGGGAGGATTTGCTGGGTGAAACATGCTCCTGCTCCTGCTGGAGCCAGGGGAAGCTTTGCCTCTGACCACAGCGACAGCAAAAGTGGAGCCCGGGGGACTGGACTGGAGGGGTGTTTTGGCACACAAGGAAATGTGTGATGAAGGGACATATCCATGGCCAGGATGATAGCCCACCTGTATTCCAGGCTGTGCTGCAGCAAACCAAGCAGCTTCAGGAATTTAGAAGTTTTCAGAGTTAACCATTTGAGTTCTGCAGAAAAATCTACTTATGCTGGGGAAAGGAGGGAAGGAGAGAAGGAGGGAGGGAGGATGCCCTTCCTGAATTTGGAGAGCATTCCTGTTTGTTTCTGCTTGCCTATGAGGGAGAGGGAAGCTCAATGAATCATCCCAACCACATAAAGAGCACAACTAAGATTTTACCTGAGCGAGAAGAAAGCTTTTTCATGGCTCATAAATGCTTATTGATTTGTCCTTTTCTATTTGTGTGCCTTTGCATTTCCAGGAGCACAAGGGGAAAGAAAACATCCCTGAAAAAACCTCACAACACTATTAGCAGAGGACTGACCCTCAGCCCCTTGTAGCCATGTAGCCACATGCCCCCAGCGATGGGTTTGGTCCATCCTCTGCTGACAAAAACAAACCAGCCCTGTCATGTGGAGTCCCTGGCGTGTGGAGTCCCTGGCCTGCAGCAGTGCCCTCCTGTGCTCCCCACTGCCTCTCCCCTGCACACATTTGCCTTTCAGACAAGTGCAGGACACTGCCAGGGGTCAGCTAGGGGGTAGCCAAGAGTTTGGCCTGCAGTGTCTTGAGGCTTATCAATGGGCTGTTGTTCAGCTTGGGATTCCTGAGCTCCTTAGTCACATCTTTGCAGGTAACTATAAATCACCTTGTGCAGAACCTGAAGTTTTGCAATACTTGGCCCTATGCAGTTTTGCCTCTTCTGCAAATAACAAGAGTGGCCATTTTTTCTCTCCTTCAGACAGGCCTTCCAGTTACAGGCTCTGGGTTCACAAAAAATTAGTTGGGCTGATTCTGCTTCTTTGCTGAAGTTGTTAAATTTCATTGAAAGCAGCTAGAAACACATTAAGTTTGTCTAAGCTCTTGTTTTTCCATATAAGGAATGGTTACCAGTGAGCTGGAAAATTGGCAAAAGCATCCATAAAAAGCATCACTAAACAGGCTCAGGGAAAGCCTGGGATGAGATTGCATACCTGCCCAAATGTATGTGTCTGGTCCAGGCCTTTCCCCTCAGGTGAGCTCAGTGGTGGGTGCTGGTTGAAGCCCCCCTGCTGTTGGTGTGGCACTGATCAGTGGTGCACAAGCAGGTGACTTCTGGGGTCTCCCTTGCACCCCACACCAGATCCCATCCACCTCTATGGGTGATGGAGCCCCAGAGGGCAAACCCTGCATCCACACTCTTCCTCTGTGCTTTAGGCTGTGCAGTTTCACAGGGCAGCAGTCTGGCTGGGAGCAGGTCTGCACAGCTAGATGTGTGTCCCAGGAGGTTTCAGCAGATGGTTTAGGAGTGCTGTGGCCATGTTAGGGCTCTGCCAGGTGCAGGAGCCTTGCCACCCTTCTCACATGTGCTTTGGGACTGAGGGGATGTGCAGACCAACCATGGTGTCCAGCAGCCTTGGGTGACAGCAGTGCCAGCCCATGTCTGTGGGGTTTGGCTCTGGGGCAGCTCATCCGATGGCAAAATATTCCCACTCAGCACTGAGCCAACTAGGAGAGAAACAAGAGTATTGCAGACTTTTAACATTTACTGCCTCATTTTTCACACAGGCTCCTTGCCTGTCTACAGATCGGCTAAAACCATGGAAAAACCCCACTCTACTGCAGCAAACCATCAGCATGGCTGTCGTGTCTCTGTGCCCGGTCTGCCCTGCCCATGGGAGCAGCTGCAGCATCGGCTGCTGAGGCTGCTCGGGGCTGGATTTATTTTTAATTTTTTTTTTTCTTTATTACGGGGATAAGTTCTGACTTTTCCACTTTTCAGGTTCACTCACCCTCTCGTCGCTGTCTCTGCCTCTCTGAGCTCACTTAATAATGCATGGCAAGGGCTGGCTCAGCCACAGCAGCAATAATGCAGCCAGTCACCGCTCCGTGCGGGGTCAGGTTTCTGCCGCTCGGGAATTCGACAGATGGAAACGCTGGGATTCTTTCCATGGCCCTCCTGCCTCCCAGGCCCCCAGGATAGCAGAAGATTATCGGGGGCATATCCCAGCACAGTCACAGGCATGGGAGAGGGAGGACCTGTGGCGAGGGTGGTGGGGAGGAAGAGGGGGAATGAGTCATTATTTTAATGAAACTGGTGAAGATGAGAACCTTTCCTATGCCTGGGAAGGCAGTGCACTCATAATCATATTGCTAATTAAATCAGTTTGCCTCCTTTAAACTGATTTTCTTTCACTCTCATGACTCAACTAATTAAAAAACTCAGACACGAGGCCCCCCTCACCTCCATCCCCAAAATGATGCTGGTGTTTCCTTTTCTTTGTTTTTCCTTCATCACATCAGAAGCAGTCCTCTGTTCCAAGAGAGTCTGAAGATGATGTCCAATGCCTCACTCAGCAGGGATGAGGCCATTATTAGAAGCTCTAGTGCTTCTGCAGAACATTGTACTGCCAACCCTGAGTCACTGCTGCTTTCAGATATCCACTTCTAGAGATGCAGGGACTGATCCATATGATCAGGTTCTTCCCCTGTCTGTGCAGGGGATGCTGCTTTTACATCAGTCCTTATTGTGCCTGTTTCCTCAGAGGTGCCAGCCTGCTGTAGTAGAGGAGGAAAGAGAATTTCTGTCTGCTGGAGCTATGTGTACCTTATTTCCCTAATCTGAGTGGTCTGTGAGAGCAGGGCTCTTCAGGTGGTAGAATACAGGACAGAAAAAGGTGGATTAGGAAAAGCAAAAATGCACATGAGGTCACTGAAAAGAGGAGTAACCAGGAGGATGTCACAGCAAAGCTAAAATAGATCAAAAAGGACCTGTTCAAAATTTGAACAGATTTGTCATACAAAACCAAAGCACTAATGGTAATTTTCTGTCATATGTCTTTGTTTCCTTACACTGAGAAGTATGGATGGGAGCAGCAGCATGCACAGGTCAGAGATATTGGGATTTAAGGGTAAAGTGTCAGCACGTGCTTGAGTATGCACAGGTGAGGCCATCCTGAAGCATGGGTTGAAACTACACTCATCCTTCAGCCCTGAGGCTGCCTTCCATCACCTCTCACATTCATTGGCATTGGGGCACAACGGTTTCTGATTTCAGCCCCAGTCCTTTCTATATGTAGAAAGACTTGGGGTCCCCAGAAGCCACCTTTCCTTCCAAAAAAACCAAAATCCCAGCTACCTTCTGGATTTCATCCCAGATTGAATAGCTGCTTGTTTCAACAAGAGTTGTGTGCACAGTAACAAAAATATTCATCTTCACTTTAGAGCAGGAAATGTTGCTAAAGCTGGTTATACTTTATGGTGATGTCAGCTGGCTGAAGCAGTCTCACAAAAATAACATTGCTGTCAGAAATTATTGCTGGGATATGGAAACACCAGGGTGTCACTGAGTGTGGAGTTTTGGGGACCGCTCCACTGCTTCTGCAGCTGCTTTCAGTGGAGAAAGGGTTGAACAGGAACCCAATGCCATTCAATGTGCTTGCCTGGAATGCCCAGTTCTGGCTGAGTGAGTACAAGGACAGCAGGTTGCTGCCTAGACTGGGTGCATTCCCTCAGCCTTCTGCAGCTGCAACTCACATTTTACCACCTAATGCTGCCCCACACAAGCAGCAAAGCTGCTAAACATGGTAATTAGACACATCCATAGTGTGAATGCCTTCATTTTTGTCCTGGCCAGGACATGCACAATGCTCTGGCAGCTGTGGGAGCTGAGCATGCAGGAGTAGTGATGCTGTGGACACTGATGCTCCATGGCCAGCAAAGCTGGGAGGGGAAGGAGGACATGTGCTGAACTTTCACATCCTCAGGTCCCAGTCAGTGCTTGGGGTGGCAGGGGGGACGTGATGTGGCACAGCAGGGCTGTTTCAGTGCCTTTGTCTGGAGAGGGACAGCTGGCTGCTGGCAGGGACATCAACGCAGGGCACAGTGGCCCTCCCCTCAGCTCCAGGAGGGTACATGGAACATCAGGCAGCCATATCATTTGACTTTATCCCTTTATCTGTCAATCCTGGGTGACAAGATATGTAGATGGAAGCCAGCATTTGCTCTGTGTCTCAGTTTGCCTGCTCCAGCCAGGCTTAAAGTGCCTTGAGAACAGGCACAGCGACAGGTCCTGCACCAAAATATGTCACTGCTGGCTGACGCAATCCAGGCAAGAGACAAGGGGACTTAAGACAGCTCATGAAAAATATGCCATGAGATTCTCCTTTAAACCTTGCCTTCAGGCTTTTGGACTTAAAAATAACACACACACCGTTGGGGCCATTTATGTTTAGCTCACTGGGGGCTTTCTTTCCTGCAGGAATGCAAGGATTAGATGGTCTCCTCCGCGTGTGCACTGACTCCAGCAGCGCCCCGCAAAGTGATCATGTTCTTCTCTCCTAAAGCCCGGGCTGGATTGGCAGCAGCGCTGCCACAGCAGATGCATGAATGAGATTCCAGCGCTCCCAGTCCCATCCCGGCGGGAGGGCGGGCACTGCTGGTGCAGCACAGGCTCCGGGAAGGGCTGCAGCAGGGCCTGCCAGCCAAGGGAAGGCTCCGAGAAGAATGTGGGTGACACTCAGGTCTGTTTTGTAGGCAACAAACCCCACTGATTGCCAATCCCCCAATTTCTGAGGGTCAGACCCAGCTGCCTGGCTGACACTGGTGACAAGCCAGTTTCAGCCAGGTTTCACTGCACTGAAGCGGGAATGAGGGCAGGAAGTGGCTGCAGAGTTTTGTTAATCATGGAAGTGTTAGATAGGCAGGTACTTAACAGATGCAGAAAAATCATCAGAGTAGAGAGTGTAACAGTGGCTGGAATATTGGCTGTGGCAAGGGGATGTTGGAGGGCTCATAAACCTCAGTCTGCCCTCAGAGATGAGCTCTCTTCAATACATCAAAACAGTATGTGGGGTAAAACAAACAACAGGTCCGGTGCTGGCTCTGCTCCAGTTTCCTTGATTAAGCACTTTTTTGGTCATGTAACAATTTGGGGGTGGTGGGGAAGATAGAAATGAAAGAGGAGTTTTACTAGGAGAGGCCTAGAATGAGCATCCATACAACCTAAGAGCAGGTTTAAATCTCAGAGCACACCCAGAGATGTGGTCTCTGCATCACAGCAGAAGACAACTTTGTCACAGGGAATCACACTTGTGTCCCCACCCCTCGGGGCACAGATGACTGAATGGAGCAGTGTACCAGAGCAGGTCTGTCTTGCCTGGAGATAGTCATGCAGGTACAGGGAGGCAAATCTTGTTCAGAAGGAATTTCTTTATCAGGGACAGTGAGGCTGGGCCAGGTGCTGGCTGCCATGCTGGGTGTTGATGTGCTTCCCTGGGGAGTACCAGCCCTACATCCTCCCTCAGGAGCAGTCCAGCCAGATGTGGCAGCAGGCACTGCTAAGCTCTGGGCTGTGCCCTTCAGAAAATAATTCACAGAGGAGCTGGGGAAGTTGCTTAAGCCCAGATAACACAACACTTCCTCATCCCTCCACATCAGCTCAGGGAATCAGTGGTGCCTGTCAGAGGCTGCTGAGATTGCCATGACTTTCTCATGCAGTTTCGGGCCTTCCTAGAGCCTCCCTCTTGTGTCAGTTCACCTATTTTGGGGTCTGGTCAAAACTCCTTCACACTAGTGCCTCTTAACACATTTCACCTCCAACAGAGGTAAGAGTTGCTGCTGTTCCTTTGGGTCACAGGCCTCCCAAGGCACTGCTTTTGGAGGCTCTTTCACATGTGTCACTCCTACACATGGGGAAGAGCCTCCCCCAGCTCACTGGACTGCATTGAGATAATCAGCCTTCCTCCAAACTGCTTCAGCTTCCCATGATCTTTATGGAGCAATTTTTTGTGTCAAGTGTAGCACATAGCATGGGACACCAGGGAGAGTGGCCCTTAAAATATGCTTGTTGGAGAAGGAACACTTTGCAAAGGTGAACTTGAGGTGAGAGGCACACATAGCTCAGATGTCAAATGCTGTGCTGGAGAAGTGTGTGGTGATGAAATAAAGATCAGTAAACTGTTGTGGTGGCCGGCTTGAGAGATCAAGTATCGCCTTTGGGCTAACTGTAAAAATGTGGAGAATCTAAAGGCACATAGGGCTGGCGAAAGAGAAAAGTGATAGATGATCATTCATACCAATCTAAGAATGCTGGAAATAATTTGAAACAAATTAGAAGTGGAAAACAAAGAGTCAAATTAAATAAAAAAAAGGAAGGTAGGAAAGAACAACCTGTAGGTCTTGCTAATATTTCTTGTCCTATATGAGAGAAAAATATTCCTTGTGGATAATTGGATTCTCCAGCCAAGTGAGAATGTGTAATTGTAATTCATGTGGAGAAGAAATTGTTGGTTGTCATCATTAGTGATAATATATTAGTACTGGATGTTCTGATGAGAGCCCTCTGTGGTCAAGTAAACATGCCTGCAAGGCTTAGCAATCGTCCCTTCCTTTGAGAGAGCACTTAATTATGTCTAGAGAGACCTATTGCACCTTCAAACATGATAAATTACCATTGCTAAGCTTCTGACACTAGAGTTGCCTATCTGCTGAGCAGTGGTAGGGATCAGGCAACTCAGTAGATCTCCTCAGTGTAAATCATTGCCACCATCTGAGTCTATCCTTAATGTGTTTTATTTCCACACACCTCCTCATCCTCTGGGTCTGAGCTGGCCAAAACACACACATGATTGTCTTCTCTTCTGACTCCCAGCCCCTTGCCAAGGTGCAATTCCCAAGAGACAAAACACCAGGAGAAGGTCTACCACAATTATTGACCCAGCCCTCAGGATGAAAGGAGGTAGCTCACGCAGCAGGTGTTCACAGGACTGAGCAACCCATGAAGATTCATGAAAAAGCCTGTGTTCAACCATTTTACCTCAGGACAACTGCAGAAGTATTTACCAGAGAACTTTCACTGCTTCTGAGGGGAAGAGATTGTCTCTGCCTCATGAATCCCTTGCAGAAGTCAGCTTGAAGAACAGCAAAACCCCCGGGTGATCCCTCTGTATTTATGCAAATTAGCTATTAATGAGGGAAAAAAAAATAACTTCAGAGTGTTTTTTCTGGTCACCTTTCTGACTTTCAGAGTTTTACCCAGAGGTCCCTATTAAAACATTCCTGGGGAGCCATTGGGGTGGCACTGTTCAGTCAGGCGAGGAAGAGTTCAGAGGAGCAAATGGGCTCTCCTGATGCAAATGCTCTCCTGAGATAGCTGGAAAGCTCTTTCTTGTGGGCTTTGCTAAATACTGTGGTCTAAAGAGTTCCTGTGTGCTCCTTTGTCCTGACTGCGGGTGCTGGATGCACACCCTGGCATGACATGGTGCTGTTTGTCCAGGCTGTAGATTGGACACCCAAATTAAATCAGCACAGACTCACTGAGCCTGCAAAAACAAGAGGTTCATAAACCACTTTCAGCTGTACACCGAGTCACACGGGCATGGGTCTTGCTTGGGCTGCATTTGCCTTGGTTTCATAAAGTCATAAAATCATCAAAGTTGCAAAAACTTTTAAGATCATTGAGTCTAACCATTAATCCAGCACTGCCAAGGCCACAACTAAAATGTCCCCAGCTGCCACATCTGCATGTCTTTTAAATTCCTTCAGGGATAGTGACTCCACTGCTTCCCTGGGCAGCCTGTTCCAGTGCTTGACTGCCCTTTAAGTAAAGAAATTTTCCCTAATATCCAATCTAAACTTCCCCTTTGCAATTTGAGGCCATGTCTTCTCATCCTATCACTTGTTAAATGGGAGAGGAGATTCTCCCCCCATCTACAATCTTTCAGGTAGTTGGAGACAGCAATAAGGTCCCCCTTTAGCCTTCTTTTCTTCAGGTTGAAACCCCCAGATTCCTCAGCTGCTCCTTATCAGACTGGTGCTCCGAGTTCCCCACTGGCTTGGGCCTGATGGCTTCACTGCCTTATAAACATGATAAGAATCCCATGGTAAGTGTCTGTGTGCTTACATTAGGGCTTGAATATACAACAACAGGCACAACAGGTCTGCTCTTAAAATCAGATCTGTTTTCTTTGAGTAACTGTACAGAAAAGACCAGAGAGGCACAGTCCTGAGCAGGTCTGGAGCTCTCTGCTTCAGCCTGCTGCTGGGACAGGAGCTAAGCCTGCTGTGAAGTACCAGAAACCCCTGTGATCACTTAAAAGGAGAGTGATGATTTCCCTCAATGACTCAAGGGAAATCAGGCAGGTGAAACCCTGTGAGTGAAGTCCTAATTCATCAAAGTCTTTCCCCATAGGTCAGCATATGATCTACCCCAAAATACCAATATCAGCCTGATAATGATGTGTCTAATATTGAGTAAGAGCATTTTCCCAGCTCAGTGCCCATGCAAATGGACAGTCCCATGAGAAAACATCACTGAGACCTCCCCAAGCTTGCTTGTCCTGAGGCAGCAGGGACTGCAGTGACAGAGCTTGATCCAGTTTGTCTGACAGGCTTTTTATCCCAGGCAGCCAAGCCAACAAAGCCCACAGCACACACTCAAACCTGCAGAGAGCTTTTCTGGACTAGGTGGTCAGGCCATAGTGGTTTGGAGCTACTCGAGGCGTGCTGGACCACCCCAGTGGTGCAGTCATAGCATCCCCAGTGGAGCTGGGGAGAGCTGATGGAGTGAAGAAGATTTGCAATCCTGTGAGCCTCAGCTCCCCTGTGGCACCCAGCTGCAAACTGCCGCCAGGCAAAGAGAAACTGCTGCTGTGTAATCTCAGTTGCTTTTTGTCATACTTTCCAACTGGTTCACATCCTGTTCTCCTTTCCTTGTAGCTCTCCTCTCCCTGTCTCTTCCAAGCCTGATGCCCTGCCAGGATATTTCCACTGGAAATCTCCCTGCCTGAGTCCCTGAGCCTGCACCCTGCCCGGGATGAGGGTACACAGTGACGTTTATTTGCCGCAGGGCATCAGGGCTTGCGGCTCTGGTTTGCTCCTGCTTGCCTGCACATTCCCCCCTGGGATAACAGTATTGTCTCAAGGAGCAGCTGGCGTAGGTATGGGATCAGGAAACTTGTTTGGTCATGCTGTAATCAGAGCAGGAACTCTCTTATCTGCTCTTATCACGCCGTGCTGCAGTGCAGCTTCCTGAACACAGCGGATCCTCCAGGACCCTGCCAGTGAGGGACCAGGGACTCTGGCTCAGCATTGCTGCCCAGAAATGGCTCAGACTGTCCTCCCTGCACTGACAGCTGTGTTCTGCTTCCCTGAGGGTCCCATAAAAGCGTGGAGAGAAGGGAAGAAGTGCAGGGGAAAACCCATGCCTTCATTGCAGCTCCAAATCTGAGGCCAGCTGCTCCCTTCAAACAGCACTGCATACAAAAACTGCACCTGGTCATGTTGTAAAACCCAGAGAAGGGGGTTTTGCTACCCATGAGCCTGCTCAGGGAGCATCAAAATGCTTTGTCATGGGACACCTTGGAGAGCACCCATCAGCCAGGATCTGCCTGTGTTGCCTTATCCTTCAGCCAGCCTCCCTGTGCTCATGTCATCTGCCTAGGAGTGAGCTTGGAGGAAGCTGAGCCAAAGTTTTAGACAGCTGGAGGGAACCAAGATAAGATACAGGCTTCATCACAGTGTTTAATACCCCTCCAAATCCTGCCTGGTGCTGCCTGCCCAGTTACTGATCAGGAGTGAAGTCAAGTGGCAGGTCTGCTCTGTACTGCAGCCCTTAGCACAGAGGGTGGCCTGTTCCAGGCAGTGCCAACCAGGAGCAACTAATTAACCCTAGCCATATTTAAAATAATTGCTATGCAAAACAGAGGCACACCAGGCTGGCCAATGCATGCCCCTCTCAGTGGTCAGTTCTCTCCTGGTGCTCCTGGGCAGCCAGGGTTTGGTGGTGCTTTATCTGGACCTCTCCTTTTGCATATGGAGGGGTGGTGAAGGTGAACACTCCCACTCTGAGAAATGCCCAGTGCTTCCCTGCTGTCAGCTCCATGCATGTGTGACATGATGAGGCAAGAAAATGAAACAGGAGTGGGAATTTCTGATGGCATTTGAGCAGAAGGAGAGGTTGGTCTTTAGAAACTCTGGGTTCAGGCTTGTTTCTGCACTGCCTCTTCAGAGGAAATGTTTCCAGATTTTTCCAAGCCTCTTAGAAAAAAAGCTTTTGACCCCAGTAAATGTATTTCAGCGTTTTGCCTCAGACCTTTCTCACCATGAAAATACTGTGATATTCAAAAATACAGGGACAAGCCAGCAGTTGCAAGCTTTGTGCTGGGTCCAAGTATAAGCAAACTGACCTGGGACTGTTGCTGTCATAGCACCAATTGTATCTTCCTCCCTTTGGTACCCCTGGGGCTGCTGTGGCTGACAGCATCTTTATGGACCTCCCCCAAACCCAAGAACAAACAGAGTTTTCCATCATGAGAGGACTGCTGTGATTTATTGCAGAATAATCTATTGAAAACGGGTGGAAGAACTGTCAGGATGGGGAGAGGGGGTCACAGTGTCCTGGACAGGGACTGAAAACAAATGGGGCAGGAGGTTTTGGTGCAGAGCTGGGACAATGAAACAGTACAAATGCAAGGAGTAAGCCTTATGTTCAGCAAAGCAAGCTGCTGGCTTCAGGTTTGGGCTGCAGGATTGAACCCAGTAAAGCAAGTAAAATATTGCAGAGGAGAAAGCAAAAACTGTCATGGAAAGGAAAGCACCACTGCCTGTTTGCCTTCCTCTCAGTGTACTGCAAGGAGCATCAACAGCTAAACTGCACCTCATGGGCTGGTCCTGCATCTGGGGCATTGCCAGCATCCACAGGTCCATCTTGTCTATTATTTTACAAGAAATCACAGCAGCTCTTCCCCTGATGGAAACTCTCTGTTTGCTCTTGGATTTAGGGGCAGAGGAACTCTGGGGGCTGGCCAGGACAAGATTGAATGTGTTTGCACATTCCCTCCCCTTGTAGGATTGAATCCCTGTCAGCACAGTGATGGATGCACTGCTGAGCCAGTGTATCTGATAACCACAATCATTAACTAAATTGTTGGAGGGTCAGGGGTTGGAGGGCCAAACACCATGCCTGCTCCAGCTTTTATAAGGTTCCTTTGTGGCATTGTGTGTGAGCACAAGCTGTGTGGGCAGGGGAAGCCACTGCCAGGCCTTGCCATCGTGGCTGAGCCACAGGGGGACATGGTCAGCAAGGGACAAGCTGTTTGCACAAGGATGGGGAGAAAATTAAAGGGCTTGGGTCGCTCAGGCACTGGATCTGCCTTATCTTTGGGAATGAATTCCCCACACTCACATCTTCATTTGCCTTGCCTTTCTGCAGAAGGAGAAAGGGCACTGTGGTTGAACTGGCATCCTCTCCTCTTCTTCACTGCCCTCCCCCTCCTCCTTCTCTGGAAAAGGTCATTCATGGGCCTCTCTCCTCACTTCATCAGGGCCTCCCTGCAATTTCTTTCTCTCACACACATGCCCAGGATCTTTTCTGGAGAATTGCCCTCCATTGACTTACATCTGATGCACAAACACGTGCAGATCCCAGGGAGGCTGTTACTTTCCCAGGCAGATGTTTCCAAGTGTTAAAAAAATAATCGGCTGCAAGCTGGGATGCTCCTATTCATCCTGGAGGGCAAACTGCAGCACAAAGAAAGGGATGTGACTGTCCCCTGGCTCTTTATGGAGGGTCTGTTTCTTAAGAGGCTATTGAACCAGATTCAATGCACCACTGAGGCATCTAAGAGGGGATTTAGGGACTTAAAATTTGCCTGTGGGCACCAATACACACTTTGTGAACAAATGGCTGGGATCCTGAAAAGGTTATCAGGACAACAAAAGAGGGGGAAGAAGCAATCAACTCACATTGGGACAGAAAAGAGAGAATGAGAATAGGACAACATGGCAGCAGGATGCTCAGGTGGGCCCAAGACTGAGAGAAAAAACTCAGTGATGAAATTCTTGAGCAGAGACTTGTGCTGCCCAGCAGCTTCGGGAAATACACTGGAAAAAGTGTAGAGGGAAAATGTGTGATATTAAGTACATCCACTTCAGTGACTAAAAATACTTTTGCTCATTCTTCAGTGTCACAAGAAGACATTTTTGTCATAGCTTATTTAGACAGCTGCCTGCAAATAATCAGGTTGAGTCCTATTCTGTCAGTAACATTAAAAAAAAAAAAAAAAAAAAAAAAAAAAAAAAAAAAAAAAAAAAAAAAGGAAAGGAAAAGAAAAGAAAAGAAAATGCCATTCCTTAAATAAATTCAAACTTTCTGTGGGAACATGTAACTTTCAACCAAAAGTGACTTTGCTGGAAGTTGCACTGGCACTTTCTTGCCAAGGTCAAGATATTCTCTCAGCCTTCTCTAAGAGCGTTCTCTTTTTTCTTTTTTTTTTTTTTTTGAAACAACTTTTCATTAATTTTTAATGCATATTCTATTAAAAACAGCAGTGTATTTCAGAAAACACTAAGCCTGTAATAAGGAGCATTGATTGTATTGATGGAAAATGTTCTTCTGACATCTGAAGTCCCACTTGTACCTTTCCAAGGAGATTTCAAACTTTTTTTTTTAAATTATGTTTTGGTTTGGAAACAACATTTCAAAACCACAAAAATTTGTGTCCCTCTACACTGTCAGCAAAGGAAATTCTCATTCTGTGTAATTTTACTAATTTCTCCCAGAGACCTGTGTAATTTTACTCATTTCTCTCCACAGGCCTGTCATCACCAACACTGCTGCCAGGCAGAGGGACAAGAAGTGGCAGACCTGGCAGAAAGCCACTTATGGGCCTTGAGGAATGGGAAAGCCTGCGAGAAAAGAAACATCAGCCACCCCCAGTCATGGACATTCTTACTAAAAAGCCACAGGTATCACAACTGAGGACACAGGGCTCTTGTCCCTGCTGCAAATATATCAATATCCAAGTGACTTATCATCAATATGACTGCAGAGAGAATTCCTTGGGGTACATGTGTGAGAACAGTGGGAGGCAGCAGGATGCAGAGGCTCTGTGAGCATCCCTTGGTGAGAGGGGTGCTGTCGGCTGTACCTTCTCCAAGTTCTCTCCAAACAGTGCCCCAGGCTGTTTGTGGTCGGGGCTCTGGCTCAGGAGGGCTGTGCTGCAGATCTGTGGCTGTATTAACCCTGCTGCTTGGTGACCTTTGACAGGAGACAACCTAGCTGCAGTCCCTAGGGAGGTGCAGGCAGAAATGGAAGTAGAAGATGGCTGGAGAGGGACCCAGGGGATATCAATTTTCATGGCACAACACAGTAGGGAGAAAAAAACCTGCTGAAAAGCAGAATGTTCAGAGGTACTTTCCTTCAGCTGCTCCTGGAGTGACTCCACTCCCAGAAATGTCAGACTGGCACTGGGAAGCCTCACTGCAGGATGTCCAGCACAGTCACAAATTGGAAGGAAGAAGACTCTGCAGAGAGGATAACAGCTGAAGGACCAGTACAGGCACACAGGGGAGCCCAGATTAGAGGGGCTCCCAATTCCTGGGCCATGGAACACTTGCCAGACTGGTTCTCTCATTTGTACCTCCAAAATTTAGGGGTTTTCCATGAATACAGCATCTGCACACCACAATGTTTGTGGAAAGCAATGCCCATGCCCGGGGCTGGTCCTCCTCAGCAGCACAGAGCTGGGGTGCTGGGCATGCTCTGAGGTCAAAGGCAGGCTGGCCATCCCTCCCTGACAGCTCCCTCCAGACCCAAACACCAGCCCAGGCCTAGGGAGCAAGCCTGGGAATGTTTCTGTGAATGGACAGAAGCCAAGCAGGT
This sequence comes from Cettia cetti, assembly GCA_013401135.1. Classification (NCBI taxonomy): domain Eukaryota; kingdom Metazoa; phylum Chordata; class Aves; order Passeriformes; family Sylviidae; genus Cettia; species Cettia cetti. The sequence goes on along the minus strand of VZUI01066683.1, from coordinate 5,331 downwards.
GCTCTCAGAAGATCTCATTAATGTTCCATCAAGAACTCAGCTTCTGGATAAAACGGGGAAGGCAGAAGAAAGAAGCTGCCCTAAAAGCTGGCCTTATGCAGGAAGTTTTTAACACGTTCCTCTCCTGTGCCTTTCTGCCCTGCACAAAGAGCCCTTTAGCCTTTACTCAGCAGCTGGATGGTGTCCCAGTCCCACTGCAGATGTTTGGGCTCCAAATCCTCTGCACTTGACTCCTCATTTGGGAAACCACTCTGAGGTCACTTGGAACACTTGGCACCTGGAGGTTTCAAAACTGTGTCTGACTCAGAGGTGCAGGAGCTGCTGCCATGAGCTTGGTTTGTGAGATGACTACACACAACATCTCTGACATGAGAGCTGATTAATGCCACCCAGGTCATTGCTGAAGTGTTTGCTGAATCATCTCTCTCCTTTACCCAAATGGCTGTTTTTCTTATATATTACTCATAAGGAAGACAAGTTTGTCACATCTGTAAGCCATGGGCTGCTCTGTAGCATCCAATCATCTTTGCAGGAGAAGGCTTCTTGGTCTCCTATCCAGACTGAGAGCAACAAATATTAAATATTTCTTCTTCTGAAGACCAAAGGATTCACAGCAAGGTAAGTGTGAGTATTCCTGTGCAAAGACTTTATATTTTAAGGGCGGAATGATTTGATAACCCAACAGACCCCAGGCAATGCCCCCTTTCAGTGACATTATTTTGTGAATTGGTGGATGAAACTCCAGTTCCTCACTGGAGTCAGCCAGCTATGGGCAGAAGATTCTTAAATTGTCACCTGACACCCAACACTGCACAGAGGGCAACAAAACACTTCCAACCAAGCTAATAATTCCCAGGAAGGAATTTGTTTGGTGAAGGTGAGCAAGGTCCCCAAGAATTCCTTGGAGTTATCGATTCCAGCCTTGAGTTTTTCCTGGCAAGCTGGGGCGTTTGTTTGCTTGTTTGTTTGTTTGTTATTGTCAGAATTTCAGGTGCATTTTGATGAGAAATGTAGGATGTGGCCTGAGTTTGAACTGAATAAAACTTCAAAAAGGACCTGCATTGAGACAGGACTTTCTATAGCAGGAAGGACAATTCAATTAGGATGAATAATTGTGTCCAGGGAATAGAAATGGGAGATGAACTGAGCTGCTGATTTTTCTGTCCTAGTAGATACCAGGCCAGGCACTAGCTGGCCAGGGAGCAAGGGGGTTTTCTCCCTGTCCCTGGTGCAAACCACCAGTGTTCCTGGCTCTTCTTCACCCCAGGCAAAGCCAAAGGCACAGTGAGGTGAGCGTAGCACTTGGGATTTGCTTGGGATGGAGAGGAGCTGGAAGGTGTCTGCCCACCCTGCACACAAAACTGAGCACAGAATGAAGGCTGCATGGGGGGCTTCCTGTTGGTGTTGAGCTAAGAAACACATGGAAAAGAGACCTCTTTCTCCAGTGAACAGCACTGGCTGCCAAGTCCTACATCTTGAACTTTCTCACCCCAGTTTTCTCTCAGAGATTAAGGCCCTGATACAGCTAAGGCCCTGATACAACTATGCACAGATACAACTATGCACAGATAGTCAGATTCTAGATGGTGAGACATTATTCCTCCAGCATTCAGGTGCTGTTGGTGTTTTTATCCTTTTTCCTTTTTAATGGCATTAGAAAAGCCCCTACACTACAGCTTAGAGCCTGCTCCACCTTCAGTGTCGAGTCAACACCCCTCCTTCCAGCATGGACTCAAAACACCACAGACTGCTCCCCACAGTACTGTCAGCAAACCTGTCCTGGCTGGTCAGGGATAACGTCTGAGATGCCAACACCCATATCCAGTGCAGTACTGGGCCCCGAGTTGTTTCTCTGCCCCCATGTTGTATTTTCATCACATTTATCAGCTCATGCCATCTCTGAACAGCACATGGGTATTTTGTCAGGTTCCACATAGATAAAAAACTATCTTTTCTTTCCATCTTTTAAAACCTGCTGTTTGTTCTTTACTCATTTCCTTTTGCTGATTGAATCTGCTGCAGAAATGAGCCGTTGCATGGTGGCTCCTCAGCTCCTGGAGGAACCCTGCACTGGGGCACCACCCCACAGAAATCATCAGCTCCTTGTCCAGGGTGGCCACCTCCCCTGGAGATGCTTGCCCAGCGCCTGCTCTGCATGGGATCTCAGACACAGGAGGGTCTTATCCCAAAGTTTGGTCACAGGCCCTTTCCAGAGCCTGAGAAAAGGATGAAACATCCTGAGTTTTGGAAATCATTTGTGGGAGACACGTTTTCTGATGCTGATTGGCAGGGATCTATGCTATCCATCATGGAGGTAAGAGGCAGGGGAGAAAGGCAGACCTTAGAGGCTTAGAACCTCCTTAATTTTAGCAAAGAGGATTGAGAGACAGCCTGATACAAATGCTTTGAAGGGGTGAATATATTCAGCTCTCTGGGATCTGCAAGGCATAGAAGGACAAGGATTTTTGAACCAAAAGGAAAGTACATGAGTGAACAATGATGGTGACCAGTTTCTGTGACAAAGAGAAAGAGGTGCCCCACCTCCCAGTATCATCAGAGCAACATGAGCTTCCAGTGAAACAAGATACTGGGTTCGAGTGATGGAGCTGAGTGATCTGTGTAAATCCAGATTTAGCAATTCCTCCTGGCCATAAACACTGTGACCCTGCTGGTTCTCACAGTTTTCCAGTGGGAAAGGGCCGAATTTGGTAAACTTAGACATAAATGTCACGTGCTATATTTATACAAACCAGTGCAGCTCTCTCCTTGTAGGGGAGCAGCCCTGTCCCCATGTGGCAGCAGTCACTCATCAAAGGCTAGCAGCAAGTCTGGGGTGGGGGGACAATGCCTGGGGGGGTGGCTGGAAGCTGTCCACAGCTGTCTGGTTGTAGTGGTGGTGCTGGCATCCCAGACTGGCCTCTCCACTCCCAAGGAAGCTCAGAGGCAGAGAGGGAGGATTCTGTGCTCCCAGAAAGGCACTTGCAAGAGATCCAGTGTTGGCAGCATCTTGAAGCACCTGGCCAAGAGCCTAACACAGAGGGCAGTGCTGTTTATGAAGACAGCAGATAAACAGCATTCACATGGCTGTGACCAGATCTGACGTTGCTCTGCTTCATCTCACATTCATATAGATGCAGTTCTTAGAAAACCCAGAGAGACCTAAGCTTTACCAACCCACTGATCCCTGAAATAACAAAAAAATCCAAATGATGTAAAAACCCTGCAAGAAATATAAACTTTGTAACTCCCTAAACCCACTTTGGTTCCAGACTGTTGCTCTTGCAAGACAGAAGAGAATTGCCAGCTTTTGTCTGGAATTCAACTTCACCTCCTGTGCAGGAATCCCGGGCACCAGCCCTCTCTATGTTCCCTGCAGGTAACACACGTGTGCAGCCAGAAATGCTCCTAACCCACCTGAGTTACTGCACTAGTTTTTTTGTGAGACTCGTGGTATTAACCAGGTCCCCTCTGAAAGGATCTGGAGCGTGGAGGGTCATGCAGGAGCAGTGTGAAACCCAGAGGGGGGAGTAACCAGAGCAGCAGCATTGCTATGGCGATGGAGATAAGGGGCAGCTCTCACATCACAGCTGACGAGTGACATGGTTCCTAGCCCTTTCAATGCCTTGAAGTGTTTTCCTCCTTGAATCAAACTAGAAGTACCACAACTTAAAAACAATTAATGTCCCCTTGGAGGAAAAAAAAAAAAAGAAAAAGCGGCATTTTTTCCTTCTATTTTTAAGTCTCACTTCACCACAATAGCTCCAATATTTCACTCCTGACTCAAAGGCAAAGTCCCAGGGAGCAGGATATGCTGTAGGGTATCTCTCTTGCCACACTATTCGTGTTATTTTCAAGTTCCTCTCTCCAGGGTTGATCTTGGCAGCAGATCACAGCGCCGGCGCAGCACAATGTAAACTGGAGCCATTGTTACTCCATCTCCCACTCCTCGTCGCTGCAACAACATTTCCCCACACGCCTCCCTGCAAATTGTTGCATGTCCCGTCCTGCTTCCCACCCCCCTCCAAAATCCATTAGGCTGCTGCAGTTCAGCTATTCATCCAGCCCCCTTGGAGGCACTGAAATAAGGTGATTTCTCTTTGCTGGCTGACACTGTGCAGAGTTTTGAGAGCGGGTCTCAGTGACAGCAGTGCTGCGCTGCTGGGCTGCCCAATGTTTCATGGCATGTGCACTAAGCAGGCAGGAGAGGGTAGTAGGGAAGTGGGCAGGTGTCAAAATGGCCTTAAATTACTTCATTTTCTTCCAATATCTGGTGAAGGAACAGTTGTGGGTCTGGTATGAGGCTGAGGAGGTGACCCCTTGGCATGGGATCAGCTTGTTTTGCTGTCTGAGGAGCATATCAGGGTTTGGATCAACATAGCCAGGTGGCTTTGGTTGATGGAGCCAGAACTGAGGATGAATTGCAACATCAACAGAGAGCTCAGGGCCTCAGTCTTCATCACTGGAGACTGGTAAATGGCAGCTGTTGCTGGGACTTTTCCTTACAACTTTGAGGCCCTGATTTACATAAATATGATGTACATACGTGTGTGCATCTCACTCTGCCAACAGCACAAAGCCAAAGGGCACTGCACAGAATCAGCACGATGCTGAACCTCAGCTGACCCACGTGGCTTCACCCAGCAGCTGCAGCAGAAGGAGGCTCCACCAGTGAACCCAGCTCCATCCCCACAGAGCTCCTCACAGCCACACTCTGCCCACACTCTGCCTGGGCTGGGGTGTGTGTGTATGTGTGTGTGTGTGTGTGTGTCTGTGTGTCTGTGTGTCTGTGTGTGTCTGTGTGTGTCTGTGTGTGTCTGTGTGTGTGTCTGTATCTGTGTGTGTGTGTGTCTGTGTGTGTGTGTGTCTGTGTGTGTGTGTGTGTCTGTGTGTGTGTCTGTGTCTGTGTGTCTGTGTGTGTGTCTGTGTGTCTGTGTGTCTGTGTGTCTGTGTGTCTGTGTGTGTGTGTCTGTGTGTCTGTGTGTCTGTCTGTGTGTGTGTGTTTGTGTGTCTGTGTGTGTGTGCAGCCTCTCCCTGGGGTGCAGGGTGGCACTGGTGGGGCCAGGTGGGGACAGACTGTTTGACTGTCACCCTGTGAGCAAACAGGTGACCATGAGCAGTGAGCCAGGGCAGGTGAGGGGGCAGGGCAGCAGTGCCTGGCAGAGCTGTGGGGACAGGAGCACACCTGGCAGAGCTGCAGGGACAGGAGCACACCTGGCAGAGCTGCAGGGACAGGAGCACACCTGGCAGAGCTGCAGGGACAGGAGCACACCTGGCAGAGCTGCAGGGACAGGAGCACACCTGGCAGAGCTGCAGGGACAGGAGCACACCTGG
>VZUI01066678.1:0-19059 GCA_013401135.1 Cettia cetti | reverse complement strand
CCATCCATCCATCCATCCATCCATCCATCCATCCATCCATCCATCCATCCATCCATCCATCCATCCATCCATCTTCTTAAAGATTTTTGGGACTGTGTTAAAGGTATCACAGAAGTCTAGGTAGAGTAAATCAGTCAACCATTTCTTATAGACCATGACAATCACTTGTTCACAGAAGGCCACTAGATAGGCCGCACATGATTTTTCCTTGGCAAAGCCATGCTGGCTGTCGTGGGCCCTTGTCTTGCATGTGCTTTAATGGTGTTTCCATGAAGATCTGCTCCATGATTTTCCCAGGCATGGAGGTGAGGCTTGCTGGTCTGCAGTTCCCTGGGGATTCCTTTCTTTCTTTTTAAAAAATCAGAATCTTGTTTCCCTTTTTCCAGTCACTGGGGACTTCCTCTGATTGACATGACTTTCCAAACACAAAGGAGTCTATCATGGCAGTATCAGCCAGCTCCCTAAAAATCCTGGGATGCATCTCATCAGGACTTGTGGCAATTCAGTTTCATCAAGGTATCCCAAATCTGCGCTTCATTTGGAGGTAGTCCATTGAATAAACCCTCAACTGGATGTTCAAAATGGAGAATCCAGGCTTTCAACAAATAATTGTGATGAGATCAGATGTGTCACGTCTTTTTTCTCAACATTTTTTCACAGTATGACTCAGTGGAGTAATTTAATTTTGACACTTAACTTATCTGGAGGTTGCAGAAACACTGAAACATTAATGAAATATAAAAAAATCTAGAGTCCTCCATGCTGATGATTTGTCACCTGTACATTCTGTTTAATTTATATTCTTTCTTAGGTGACAAGCAATATGAGAATACTTAGGTTTGCCAGGACGAATACATGTGTGCTGCTAAGGCCCATGAATTACCAACAACATTTTCAATAATGAAACACAGCTTTTTAAACACATTCATGTATCTTAAAAGCAAGCTGAACATATGAGGGTTTTCAGAGGATTTCTTAAAAGCAAAGCTGTAAAGTGTGTTGATTTATGCCTTTCCTTGATATTGAAATGCATTATAATTATCCTAGTCAAAGTTTTATGTGGCAACATACCCATTCCATAAAACATTCCTCCAATGAGACATTTTAGCCAATACTCATTTTACATAGTATAAAATGTATGTGCATATATATTTACATTATATCTATATCATTATCAGATTAGTTTGTCAGTATTGATGCATGTGCATATGTGTGCGTACAGATATCTCATGCATAAAGAAATATATATGATATAGATAAGGAATATATCTCTATCTATATGAGTACTGGTCCTAAGGAACCCGTAGCCTCATGTGAATTTCCATACTAAAATTAGATCTCCATTTTGATAAGGACTTATTCTACTCCAATTATACACTGAAGCCTAAATCTGCATAAGAAGCACAATGAATTCCCTTCAGTCCTGCGTTCTCTGTTATGACACAGGTATATGGAATTCTCAGGCTCTGGAATTGTAATGCTCCACTGTACATTTAATGATTCTCTGATGGCTGGAACCCAACAGTAACAATTCAAGTCAGTAAGTGGGGTGGCTCCACCCTAAACTTCATAGAACAGGTAGAGGAAAGTCTTTGCTTTTCTAGGGGGGTTTAGAAGGTGCTTTTCCTGCAAATAGAATCAAGTTCTGATTTATTAACTCAATTTTATTTGCTGATACTAACTGAACTGTGAACACGGGTAGATTTTAAAGCACCAATTTCTACACTTACCCAGTTCAAAAATTTAATTCTTTTCAGAGATGGTTCTAAATCTTCACGACACCAGACTCTCATATTAGCTTTCAAAAATTGCATTTTCCCCCTTTTAAACAATAAGTTTTAATCATAGACAGCTCTTTTTGTAGATCACAAATGTAAAAATGAAATCTTCAGCAATTTGAGTGCATGCTAGGCATCATCCATTCCCCATTCTAGGTTAATTCTAGTCCTTGGAATACTATCTTCTGGTGCAAGGGCTTTCCTTTTCTTCCTTCAATCCTTCATTGCCTCCTGATTTCCGTAGCTGCTAAGGATCTAGCCACACAGAAAAAAACAGTATCCATAGATTTAAGGCATGCTTACCCCAGCCTGGTACTCTGCACAAACTGATGCAATGCATTTTTTCTCTTACTGTGCTTCTCGCTGAATATGTCTACTCATAATATTTAACAGGAAATGTGAAACAAATAATAAGTACAGGTTAACTATGTATAACACAAGTGTTTTTACAATCTTTCAATCAGAGGTACACTGGAATCATAACTGTTATCATAGCTGTTGTTTAAGCCTAAAAGGTACCCCTAGAAAAGCAGATTGCTGGCGCAGATGAACTTTAATGGTTTTTCTGACATTGAGTTGTTCATCAAAATGCTCAGGTTTTATCTCCATGCAAAGAAACAAGAATGAGATTGAGCTTAATGGCTAGCAATTTAACAATTTAGTAGTGTGGAGGTACATGACCTAGGAAAAATATCTGTGATTGGTTTTGATCGCATTTTGCAGTATCATAATAATCACTTCATATCACTATTAAACACTTGACAAGTTTTTCATTATAAGTCTGTGTTATTAGGACTTTTCAGCTAAATACATTATCCCTTAACAACTATAGCCTTAATGTAAGAGGAGGAAACATACTTTGTAAAATTTTCCTTTTTTTAAAAAGATGAAGTGTATAAAGCTGCAGAGAAAAGGTGGAAACTACTACTTGATCTGATTTTAATACATGATTTAGGCTTGTATAATGGTTGCAAACAAAAAAAAAGACATATATAGTTAATAAGAGCTGAATCTTGCCCTGTGCTAATGACCAAAGGAAGAGAGTATCACTGGAATGTGCAACTTCCTGAATGATACTTAATCAAATAGTATTTACATAAAGCTAAGCACAAGCCTAATTTCCAGCAACATGTTGTTTTCACTTATGAAAGAGGATGAAATTAAAATTTCTTAACAAATACACTAAAGAAACAGACAGTCTAATGGGAGTATTTGTATTTTAGAATCTCATGGCTTTACATTCTCCAAACAATCATTTCTCCAAACTGAAGAAACTTATTTATTTATTAGCCCAGTTAATGAAAGATCTCATTCAGAATGTATAACCGTACAAAAACCAAACTTCACAGAGTGTTAGTCTGTGTCCTTGTTTCAGCTGGGACAGAGTGGATTTTTCTTCTAGGAGCTGGTACAATCTTGTGTTCTGGATCTGGCATAATTCTGATAACACAATGATGTTTTAGTGATTGTTAAGTTGTGTTTAAACTAAATAAGAAGGCTGGCTGGGATGCAAAATTTTGAGAGGAGACACAGCCAGGACCAAATAACCTACACTGGCCAAAAGGATATCCTATAATGTATGGCACCATTCTCAGGATATAAAACAGGAGGGAAACTGGCTGGGCAGCCACTGCTTGGCATCAAGCCAGGGTGGAGAGCAACTGTTTTCATTTGCATCACTTGTTTTTGTATTATAATTTTTTTTCTTATTGTTATTTTCTTCTTTTTCTATCCCATTAAAGTCTTTTTATTTCAACCTACAGTTTTCTTACTTTTAGACTTCTGAGTCTCTTTCCCATCTAGATGGGGGCAGGGGGAGGGACTGAGGGATTTAGTAGCCAGCTAAGTTTAAACCCTTATAGTTTGTGACCTTCCAGAAGAATGAGTTCCCTGAAGATTACATCTGAGATGCTTGTCCACATTGTAAGGAAAAAATATAAATTAGAAAAGCAGAGATGTTCTTAAGATATTTACCCAGCACTATTAATTTCTCAATACTTATTCTCAGATTTTCCAAGATGGTTCTTCACATGAAATGTCTGATATATCATAAATCAAATAAAATATCCAGTATGTTTTAAACATTGAACAAACAAGACGGGAAAAAATGGATCTAAGGCTGACAACAGCTCTAAGATAAATCAACAGTTCTAAGCTGAATTACAAGATTGAATTTCATAGCTTTCACCATATGAAAAGTCATTGGAATTTGCTTAAGAAAAAAAGAAAAAAAGATTAAGTATCAGAACAGCAAAATTCTTCATCATTCTAGAACTTCAAAAGGAAATGGGAAAATATATTTACTAAAAGATAGATCATTTTGTTTTGTTGTGTGGCTGTACAGGAAGAGGAAGAAAGTGATACATTAGATTTTGAATTATGAAAATTCCCATAAAATGGCCTGCCAGGAAATGAAAACGCATCTCAATTCTGGAAATAGCAAACATGATGCAACAAATATGAACCCATCCAATTCCTACAAGCTACAGGAGGACAGAATATAGGAAGGAAAAGCCATTTACTATACTGAAAGCATTAAGTTAGACCTTGTATGTAAGAGAAAGGAAGTTAATGAAAATGACACATGAGCATTGGAGATATTATAACTAGATTTTCACACACAAATCCCACAGGTTGTCTGACAAAAGAAATAAAATAAAAATCAAAGCAGGTTATTATTTATGCATAGGTAATATAAGAGGAAGTTTATCAAGGACAAGTCATTCTCTTGGCAAAGAATAAAGCTCTCTTCTTTCCCGGCAAGACAGAGAGTTATTTTGTCTGGAGAATTCTTCTTTTCCGAGAACAGGATTTTCAAGGGATGTGGGTTTTCTGTAATGTCCTTCTGGGGCCTCCCCTAACCTAGCCATATTCCAGTTTTACATGTTGTGTAAAACCAGAACAAGAGTGAAATATTAAAGATTCACTAACATTTGTTCTATTACTGCATACTGACTACATTAAAAAAGAAAAAAGAAAAAAGAAAAAAAAAATCCCTGCATTGACTCAGCCAGTACAACTATATTCTAATTCTTCAAGACAGGGCCAAACTGAAATGCAAGGTCTTGAATCAAAAAAAGCAAAATGTGAGACAATGGTATCTTCATGGATAGAATCAATGAGTTATAGGTATGTCAGTTAAAGCACTGCAATGAAGATAGAATCCTCATCACAGTCAGCAGAGAAATTGGTGGATGACAAGGTTGCCGAAGGTATTTATTGCATATCACAAATAAGCTGGGAAGACTTGAAGACTTCATACTTGAAGACTATGAGGCTCCTGATCCTGAACTAGAGCAAGAGTCTTATTCACATTCAGCAGATATATTCCTATGGTGTTTATGATCAACAAACTTCAAATGAGAGCAAAAAGGTAGAAGGAATTCAGCAGTTGAAAGACTTACTGAAAGCTGCATAATTTGTGATTTGTACGCTGACTGTGGAAGAAAAATACATATCATTAATGTTGTTAAGGGAAACCTATTATGTATCCAGGCCATGTATGGACATATAAGCTTGTAATGTACCTCTTAGAACTAAAGAGGAAATTGAGAGCAAAGTAACATATCTAAGCAGATTTGAGCAGGAAATCTTTTCAAATTTTAAGTGCAATAAAATGCCCCTTGTGGAAGAAGTATTATCATCTTAACTCTCTTTTCATCAAGTTCAATATATACCAGTTTCAGAACTGAGATGCTGTCCTGGGCAGGGAATGGATTGCCAACCCAAGCACACTCTGTGAAGTTTTAGCAATAGCAGATGCTGTGTGGATTCCAAACAGACTGGAGGCTTAGTTTGGCACAGGAACTGTGCTTGCATTGCTTTAAATATAAAGGCCATGGGCTACTCCCTTTTCCTTAAGCCAATTCACACTGGGCTTTACAAATATGCATTGGTTTATTCTATTCATCAGTGGTTATATTTACTACTCATAACTCTTGGTTGAGGCAGTTAGATACATACCCAAAGTGTCTCTATCCAGACACTTCAAGAATACAATACCCCCTTTAACTGCACTAGTGTCTTTCATTAGAAAAAAACTGAGCTCAACGCTGACGTAACTTCTGCTATGTGTCACAATAACATTCTATCTACTGCCCCTGCTCCTGGTTTTGGTCATCAGAAGTACATATTCTGTCTACAGTTTGCTGACAGCCCTTGTTATCTTAGTCTGTTTGTAGATCTCCCTCAGTCTTTGTCATGATGTCCACTTATTAGAAACATCCAACCAGACAGGTAAGAAAGTACTTCTAAGAAACTAGGATTAAACTTGGTACTAAAGATGTAGTTATTGACTGTTACCTTTGCAATTTTTTTAAGAAAACTTCTGCAAACTAAAAACACGTCCCCTGCTAACATTTCTTATCTGTTGCTTCTTCAGAGTCATACTTCCTTCAGCCTCTGGGAGCTCAGTTCAGGATTGAAAAGAAACTTTAGGACTGATTACATGAAGCATCCTTGCAGTCCCTATCCAGGCTGTCTGTGGGTGGTTTACAATGACAGTGCATCTATGTCGTGGAAGTTCTGGCACTACACCGGCTGATCAGCTGACAGACGGCAGCAGGCAAGGCCAGGTAAAATGTGGCCCATGAAACTTTTATGGGGATGTCACCTGCAGCTTCTGAACTTCATTAGCTAGTATCAATGATCAGCAATATATTAAACCATTACGCAGCCACATGTTGCATGCTAGAGCCTTTAGGCATTCATCTTTAGTTGAAAGGGAGTGGGATGACAAGTTCCCTTTACCTAAGACTATCAGTACAAATGGGGCATCATTAAGACTCTTCAGAGAATAAAATACTTCTTTAATCATATTTACTGTGCATTAACTTTGGAACAGCCTGGGCATCACAACTTCTCTCTGAAAGGTATATTCATAGAGCTGAAAAAATGTGAGATCAAGGGACAAGATATATATACATACAATGTGCAGATTATCATAGACTGCTACACTTAGTGTAATCTATGTGAGATATTTGTAGTGTATTCAAGGCAAATGAGCATCTTTCATGCTATTTGCAATCTTTTATTTTCTTTTTCCAAATGCAAATTTCCAAGTAATCATACTGTAATAGGACTGAGTACAGTAATATAGCATTTGCTTTAAGTCACACATAGATTTAAGATGAGGAAGTTTGCAGAATGCTATTCATTTAATCGCTCATAAGAGCCATCCTCACCAGGTGTTAAGGGATTTTTTTGTAGCATGCTAAATACTCATATTTTTTAAAAAACCCAAAATGTTCTTCTTGGTTTAGAGTGTTCAGCATTTTCCATATTTTCCATGGTGAGGACCTAAAAATCAGATTACTGCATTTTTTCTGACATATGCTGTTGTTCCTGAAATCAACATTAAAAAAAAGGTTAGAAATATCACTATGTTTAGAGATGTGGATGTTTTCAAAAAAATTCTTTATTGTCTCTTGCAATCAGTTTACAAAGATACATCATCCACATAAGATCAAATTATTTCAAGCAAATCACTCTTGGGAGATTGTGAAGCTAGGTGGATAACAGAAGTTTGAAGGTTCCAGCACAAGCCAACTCATACTGCCAAAAGTGGGGATGTAGAAGAATTGGGACAAGATAAATATAAAATAAACTGTTTTGCATTTGGTATGATTTTTCTGTCTAAATATGAAATGAATGAACAGTTGTACTCGATATTCATGGCAATAAGTTTATTCCAGCCTTCAGAAATCACATTGTCAATGCAATCATATGAAAAATTATTTTGTGATGATCTAAGCAAAAAATGTGAGAGATTTTTGGCATGCATGGAGAAAAATATTTTTATATATACAAAAGATATCACTGACTGCAAGAGACTTTATAGCATTTAATATATCTTGTCACAATGGGTGGCAGTTTTTACTGAAACACTTGCTAATGAGACCATTGGTTTTGCATTCCTTACCCAACACTATAATTGCAGTTGACTAGAAGGATCTTAAAATTCTTTCAGCAAAGGTGTCAAAACAATTTTCATTCAGTCTGCCTTCAGCATTCACTCCCAATGGCACAGGACAAAAAGCCACAGTTCTGTAAAGAACTCACTAAGAATGTACAAAGTTTTTGAAAAGTTAAGTTCATTATTTCCAAGTTAATAAACTGAAAATATTCAAGCGTGAGGTTCGCCTAACAAAGATATTTTTTATGTACTAGCAAATGCATCATAAATAAAAATCATTCTCAGACCACTTTAAAACCTGATTGGAGGCAAATGACACAAATAAAAAAAGACTCCAACCAAAACTTGGAATGAAATTCAGGTAAAATAAAAATCATAATTGCATGTTGAATTTAAAATAATATTGACCTTCATCGCTAAGAATTGTACTCTATATTGAGTATGTCTGACTAGACTACAATCTGGTGCACAAATTAAAATTAGCATGTGCTTGCCTTTGGTACAACTCAGTACTGTAGAGCTACTTTTAAGCTCACCATATCCTTGATATTAGAATTACTGAGCTAGTGGATGACTCAGATTATAAATGGAAATGTTTGTATAATGCACTAGGGATTGGTTTAATGCAGTTTGGCCCTTTTTCACCTATCAAAGTAAATAACAAACTTGCTCTCTAAGTGCCTAAATTGCTTCAACTTTTCTGCAACTCCAGTCAGTGTTTTAACCTTTTCTGAGCATTTGCTTTAAGACCATCATAAATGAACCACCAGGGATAAATGCTGTAGGAGTGAGCTTGAAGCAAAATCCTTCCCTGATCAAAATGTCTCACAGATAATTTGTGTCAGACTGATTTCCTAAGATTGCTTGTGATATTGAACTCATTTATCAGTTATTTCTTAAGATTCATGTAAAAAAAATTGTGTATCTCCACTTCTTGTGCTGTTTCTCTATGAAATTAATTGGAGCTTTTGCTACCAATGTACTTTCATGTCTGCTGGTATCCCAGAGGTAGACTTGTCAATCACACAATCCCAGTGCTGCTGTTCTGCAGTTGACCTGATTCAGCACAGAAAAGGAGCAAGTGCTTCTCCACAATCAAACTTGAACTTAGGATACCAAAGAGACCTTGGTAGACTCACTACCAGGCAGTGGAAGTAAGGGAGGCAAGACAGAGTAAGAATAGATGTACTGGGGGAAATTGTTGCTTTGGAAGTGATTTTTTTTTTTTTTTTATCTTTGCAGAAAAAAACATGCAAATATACACCTAAGGTAATATCTATGCATGTATGGTGTGCGTATCACACATCCCTACCCCCAGGTGTAATTGTAAGAATGTTAGATTACTTTGGAATGAACTCAAAATGTAGGTTTGTTTGAAAAACACTGGGTGGCACAAATTTGACAAATCTGATTGTACCAAAATGCACAAGGGCATGGTTCAATGACGCTTCAATTTGAACTTAATTTTAAATAATTCAAAACTTGAAAATGGAACACATCAGACCCCGTGGTTATAGGGATAATTTTAAACTTAGAAATTTCAAATAATTTAAAATTATGCCTTGTTTTTATTGCATTACTGCATTTCACCCTGATGACTTAGAACTTCAAGCTTTAACACTATTATCACAAATGTTCTTCCTATTGTAGGAAGCTGATTAACTGATGACCTTATCAGACATTTAAAACTTATTCTTGGTAGTATAATTACAGTGAGTAGTGATACATAGAGGACTGCTCTGGACAGTTCAGTATGAGAAAATAATCTGTGATTACTTTCTCAGAAGATATTAATTTCTAAGGACTACCATATTGGATCAGCAAGATTACATATCAGTTTGCCAATGCTTTACAAGTCCTCAGACTTGGTTTGGATTTGCATTTGGCAGTCTCACTTACTTGGATGTTTGTGATAGATCAAAGATAGTTTCTTTGACAGACATTAATGATGTTCACACAGATCCCAGCTTTAGCTGTTTACAGCTGGCTTTAATTATCCAAACCTTCCCGCAAAATTACAGTAAGAGAAGAAAGTCCTTTTGTGGATGGTAAGTGTCCTAAAAAATTATTCTTAAACTAAAGAAAATGTAGCCTAGGGTGTAGCCTATTTTCTCTTAGGAAAAAATAAATAAGGTGTATAAAGTTTTAGAATTCTCTTAAAAAAAAATCTGTTGTGCTTTTTCCTCCCTAAAATGTACTGGATGACAGAAACTGGAACAGTGAAATAAATCAACAGTTGCCACAAATAATTTTACAATGACAAAGCTAAATTTAGATTTTATGGAGGACTATATGGCCAAATTTCTAGGGCCACCTTTTTTAGAATCAAATTAAAGGTTGATTGTGTATAGCATCTTGACTTTTCCAGAACAAAAGTTTTATGTGATTTATCACTTAAAGACCCATTGAAAAACAGCTGGAGACAGAAATCTGATTAGATGTTGTTCAGAGCTTCAATAAATATTTAGGAAGATAACTCTTACTGAAATTATTGGATATTAAATGCGTACAACCACTGAGAATGTAAGTGTATGCCTGTATACACTGAAAAAAAAATAAAGATGTTATAGGACTGGTTATGTGCTCTTTTTAAAAGCTGGAATCTGGAATCAGATTAATTTAATCTGATCGCCTATTCATGTTTACTCCCTTTGTAAGAAAAATGAAGACTTTAAATGTTTATCTGAAAAAAGCATAAGCTCTAGAAAACAGTTTTCAAGCAGTTTAAGTACTTATTGTCCCCCAGCTTTACTTAAATTTGAAATATGTTTCACCTTTTGGAAAAAAAGTAATTAAGTTGAGATGGTTATTATCTTTTATCTTTTTTGTCCTCAGACTATTCTCAGAAAGACAGTAGTTCAGAAAAGATTTCAGAATGCACAAGTTTTTTTAAAAAATCTATTATTACAATAATAGTAATGGCTTACAATAAAAAGTTCTGTTTGGAAATGATACACCTTGAATGGATTAAAGTCCTTTTGAAGATACCAAAAATTATCTGCAAGGAAAAATTAGTATCAGCTTTCTAGAGCAATAAAAGCACATGATTTTGTTATTCTGTAAGGAATGTAGAGGGAACTTCACATTAATTAATCTGAAATTTTTGCTGCTTGTACAAAAATAAGAAATCAACTTCTTGTCTAGCGCCTATGAATGCAGGACACATTTTACTTAAAGTTATACCATCATAAGAAGACTGTTTCCTGTTATTTATCCTAGATAAGATATACATGTAATATCCAGCGATCACATGTAAACAGACCAGTAAGATCAGGGATCCCACCTGGTGTGGACAAAAACAAAGACAAGCGTGATGCTTGTTCAGCTTATTTTTACTGTGGATGGTGAGAGGTTGCATTAAAGGCGTACTTCAGCCTCTGTGTCAACCTAACGCGTGAGAGCCTTCTCCAGTTGCCCGTTGTGCATCTTCTAGATTTTGCTGCTAAAATATGTCTGAGTAAATTTATTTCTGTATCTTCTCTTCAAAAGCTGCTTCTGGTTCACTCTCCTGAAATTCAGATAACCTATCTTCAGTCTGATGCAACAGTCACCTTGACCACAAGGTCTTGTAGGTTGGGATACCCTGTGGGAAAGAGTTGCTTCTGTTGATCCTCCACAGTAAGCAGCTACTGTATAGGATAGGTAGTCACAATTATTTACTGCTCTAAAATATCTTTCTTTTTCTCATTCACCTGTAGGATTCTGCACAGGGTTCTGCATTTACACATGATATTCTGAAGTGTGAAAATTACAAAAATGTTACTTTTGCCTTGAACAGCCTTCAGCATAAACCAGACTGCAGTTTTCAAAGCAGTGGAAGAAGTATTTCACATCTGGGCATATGTGTACATTTCTGTTGCAGGAAGAGCAGCATACTAAAGAAAGACAAAATTTTGCTTGGTGGTGCATCCTACTATGCCTAAACAGAAAGAAAAATTTTTAAATCTTGTCTTTCCAGAGAAGACCAGAATGGCTTGTAACTCAGAAGGTAATTTTTAATAAGGAAATTATAAGGAATAAACATTTTATTCAATAATTGATTGAACTGAAAAAAATACTGGGAAAAATTTGTTCAAATTTTAAAAATATGAAGCACTGCTTTTGTGAATGCTATGAAGAGACCAAAACAGAAGAAATATATTTGCTTACGTACATCCATGAATATAGATTAGAAATATCTAATCCAGAGATAATCTTTAATGAATTCTTTCATTGTTAGTATTTATGGCAAATTATGTACAGTGTACATATGCCAATATGGTTTCATTTTGCAAAATGCTTAGAAATAAACTCTGAAAATATTTTTCTGAAGTCATTAGATTTAGACCATTGATGTTCTCTTATAATACCAATTTGTGTTCTAAGTGATTATATAATCAAATAAAGCCTTAAATTTCATTTTTATTCAGTAGCTTTTCTCTGACTCAAACAAAACCAAATTCTGCTTCCATTTATTACTGCTATCTTCAGTGTCTATTGTTTTTTTCCCCTTAATTTACCTGTACTCTGGAACTACTTGACTCAATATAAATTAGAAAGAAATTATAATTACTAACTTAGTTTTCCAGCAAACATTTTTCTTGTCTCTTTTAAATTGTTCATATGCTCTTCTCTTTTGAAGATGAGATTTTCTTCAAGCAAGAAGATATGCATTCCTCAAAAAGAAGAAAGGAGAGGTAGATACTTCTCCACAGGGATGAGATTAAGCTCAATATTTGAATCTGAAAATCATAATTTTCCCTCAGTTGAAAGAGACATTAAATATCCAGTAAGTACCTACACCACCATGAAAAAAAATTATATTCATAATCTTAATATTAGCTCCTTTGATACAGAAAAACACACTGACCTGTACATTCAGACCAGATAAACACACCTTGGTACGGGTTTATACTAAAGTAGTCTATCCCTTGGGTATTAGTCCCTGGTTGAAGTGATTTCTTTTTGACAAACTATTACATACTCTTATTCAAAATGACCTCTTGTCTAACACAAGTAAAATGAAGAAAGAGGTGAGAAAAAAGAAAAAAAATTACTTTGCTCAATGGAGATCACCAGTCCTTCTCAGACATGTTCAAATCAGAAGAGTGGTGAAATAAATATTGAATAATTTGATGAGGAAAAAATGATAGTTAAGCCCTCTTGACCTTTTGCGCAGCCCATTAATGCAGTCCACTAACACCTGCTTTGTAATTACTGTGCTAATCAAGGCAGCAGGGTTCTCCAGTTGCCTCATTTCTGTCCAGATTTCCAGCTTTGTTGCTATGTTGCTATCTCAATTAGTCTACAGCACTCTTAATGTTGTCTCCTCCTGCAGGAAGAAAATTGGTTTCAGATGTGAATGCTTCATAATGAAGAAATCCCTTAATGTATAGTGAACTTATTATGCATTGTGCTGAAACTAATTTTCTTT
Organism: Cettia cetti; assembly: GCA_013401135.1. NCBI lineage: Eukaryota > Metazoa > Chordata > Aves > Passeriformes > Sylviidae > Cettia > Cettia cetti. The sequence goes on along the minus strand of VZUI01066678.1, from coordinate 5,954 downwards.
CTTCTAGAAGTGTATGTGTGCTTAAAACTTAGAAGCAGAACAAATGATATTCAGATTTGTCCCAAAATGAGGTGTTTGGGAATAGTTTACAATAAACAGACAAGCTGTCATAGTCACAGTGTTGAAAAAGCTGTTCAATCAATATGCTGTTTGCTTAGGTGCTGTCCTCACATGCACACAAACAAATCATTTTATGTCACATATTTCACGTCCACCTTCTAACATATTAATACTGTTAGAATTACTGAAATGTCACCTGTAAAGCAGAAAAGCATTTGAAAACTGTCTTGTGGATAAGGTTCCCATGGAAACCAATTTCCTTGATATCCATGTGTTCCAATGTAACTGCCTAAAATTTTGTTTGGATACTTGTGGAGAAAGAAAAACAAACCCAAACTGTAACAAAAACTTGGAAATAACTTACACAGTTTTAAAAGATACAAAAATACTAATTTAATGCACTGTATTTCTCATGCAGTAGAATAGCACTAACCTGATCAGCATTCATCACTTCTAGCTGCAGCTTTCATGCTAGCTATGATGAATATGGTGTGTTGACTTAGAAAATCTAAGGATTTTACCAAAGTAAGCACAGTGCCTTGAATTCCTTTGTTCAGTACATAGAGGAGTTTCACTGGAACATCAAGATTAACCACATTTGCAATGGAGACTACAACCCCACTGAATTCCCTTCTGCGAGTCCCTGAAACTGGTTACCTTACACAGTGCTTCTGTATGACAAAAACATGTTAGTTCCAGAACAGGAGACACTACCTCTATCCAAAACTATTTATGATAAAATTGAGTGTTTCAGACAGAATTGGTGAGAGATTAAAGTGATTGAGATGCTGAGATAAAATTCTCATAAGGCTGTCTGTGATAAGAGCTAACAAAAAAAGGGGAAATAGTCCTTGTGAATAACTAAAAAGTGTATTCCTTAAAACACAAGCAAAAAAAACCACCAATGAAACCTTAAAAAAAATCCTGAAGATTTGCTGTTTTTTTTTTTTTTTTTTTTTTACTTTTTTTTAAGGGTTTTTTGTTTTTAAATGAAGAAATTTGGTGTTTTTAAAGCTGCATTTTTTTTTTTTAGCTTTGGTCTTCCTATATCCTGGAGTCACCTAAGGCTACATTAATCACCTATATCCTTAGTTACCTAAGTTTCTTCAGACATCTTATATCCCTAGACACACTAAATTTTTAACGCCTGACATTTTTGTTTATCTTGTAAATATTCCAATAAAAAACATAGTCCAGTTATTGAAGTAAGATGCTATATTATATATATTATATATGTTATATATATCCACATGAATGATGAAATAAATCATGAATATTTTCTCTTTTTACTGAAGATGAGGACCAAATAGCAAAAAGATATCTACATGTAGTTTAAGACACTGGAAAGTAAGGATTCTTTTTTCCAATATTTTTCATGTGTAGAAGGAGAAAAAAAAAACAAAAAACAAGACTATAGAAAGAGAGAGAACATACTTTCTAGTAAAACAGCACCAGTAATACAAGGTGGGGGGAAGTAAGAATACAAGTTATCTTCAAACCAGTTTGTGAAGGTTTTCAGTCATAAGTCATTGTATTGCTTCACTGGGACCTAGTTAAATTGTTTGCTATTTTATAAAGCTGATAACCTAGGTTTTCTGCGCTATATGGCAAAGTACTGAGTCCATGTCAAAGTCCATGTCTTGTCCTCATTCAAAGGTTGAGATAATTCTTCTTGGCATTGTTGTTTCTACAGCTGCAGTGACAGCTGTAACAAGATTTTCCAGAAAGTACAACAGTATATTTTGCCACATTTAATGTATTCTACTGGCTACAAAATTGTTAATCTCAGAACACTCCATTTCCTACCTATGAAATTTAAGCCATAAACAGAAAAGAATTTTAAATTTTATTAGCTATTTCCTGGAAGGAAAAAACCACTGTATTATACTGCTGAAAACTGGTCATTAATGTCCCTGATTCTGAATTAATGTCCTTAATTTTGGCTAGGCTATACTGATGATATGCTTTGTCGCTGAATGAAGATATGATGTTTTCTCTGTAGGCTACACCGCTTTTTACTTTTGGTGTGCACATCTACTGTTACATCCAGATCAAGTTTAAAATACAACTTTATTTTGCAGTTGGCTTTCTTGGTTAAAATAAAAGAATTCTAAAATCATTCCATTGCAGTGTCAATACGTTAAGACAAGTTTGTTCTGAGATTCTTTGTTCAAATATTAAAGGTAGTAATCATGCAATCAGTATGTTGAAGTCATGAAAAATGGTTTTGGATAGTCAAGAGCCATGCACAAAACCTTCATGCAGTGAATTGTGGAAAGGACATGAGAGGAAAAAAAAACCCCAACAGATTGTAGTCTTTAAGGGCTTAAAGTGAAAGTCACAGAGTAAGTGAGGCAACAGAGAGTTTTTTCTCCAGCTAGATAAATTCTACTTTTCAGAGAGGATAATAAGAGGTAATAAATAATAACAATAAAATAATAATTTTAAGTCAATTAATTGTACTGATGATATATGTATTAAAATTTGAATTACTGAATATTATTAACCAAATTGATTTTTTTTTCTTTTCCCTTCAAAATCTATTCTTTTTTTATAAGGCTTAATATCTCATAAGTTTTACCAGAGTTTTTAGTCTCTTATAATGTGTGGGACTATTTACTCATAATATCCTTGCCAATTTGTATTAGTGTCTAAATAGAGAATGAGTAGATACATGGAGAATTCCAAAAGAGTTTTAAATGGAAATTAATTTGCAAAGAAAATGAGTACAAATGCCCTACAAGCTCTTGGTATTTACTAGATGAGAGTGATGATCCTAAATCTGAATGAAACCTGAATGAAAACTATCTATCTTAAAACATAAGATAATTGTGAAATATTTATTATATGTATATTACATCTATTGTTGTGCATTCTTGGCATAACTCTGTAGCACAGATATTTTTTAAATTGGTCTTCCTTCCTTGAGTGTATTACAACCAAAAGTCAACATGTGGATGTGTCTCCATGTAAATATGCCCAGATTCGTACAAACACTTTCTGAAGTAAAAACTGTTAAACAAAAGGCTGTGATTTCCCATCTTGTTTGTAATAGATGAAGCCCTGCAGAAGTCTTTAGATTTGTTTATTATAGGAGTTATTTACACTGCATTGTCTTCAAAAGAGACTGAAAATATCAGACCCAAATGCAGGACTACAGAAACCTTATCTAAACATTTTTTTTCTTCCTAAAGATAGAGGGTCTGGGGCAACCTGATCTAGTAGTTGGTATCCCTGACCATGGTGGGGGAATTGGAACTATATTTAAGGTCTTCTCCAAATCAAATCAAATCAAATCAATCTATGATTATTTGATTCTACAGGTTTTGTCCTTTTGGGTATGATAAACTTTCCCATTGCATTTTTTTTGTGTGTTTCTAAGAGTCACAAAGCTACATGTCCTCATATCTTCACACATTGTGGAATATGAAAAAATATAAATTTAGTGGGATATTTCCATTTAAAAAAAGAGAATATTACTAAAACCAATTTTTTCTAAATAGAAGAATCTATGCATTTTAGAAACTTTTCAATGGTGTTCTTCGCAGGCCTGCTCTCAACCACATCTCTGCACAGTTTATATGTGTGGATAGGGCCTCGAGCCACCTGGCCTAGTGGGAGGTATCCCAGCCCATGGCAGAGTGGGTTGGGACTAGAAGGTTTTAAGGTCCATTCCAATCCCTTAATATTCTATGAATCTGTAATTTGAGAAGTCAGACTGGCATCTTTGGGAGGATCCATATGAGCACTCTGACCAATACAGATTATTGGATCTGGCTAACTAGTCAGTACAAGTGAGATGCTTACAAGCATCTGTAAAATCATAATTGTCTTAAACACTATTAAGATCACCAAAGGTCTTTGCTATGGCAAACTGTATAATGAAGTTGGAACCGCTGAAGCACACCCTGCCTCCTGTATTTCAAGAAGTTGGAATTTAAGACACTGGATAGGAACTTGAGATTAGATAAAGGTTACACTATTATCCAATTATCTCATGTCTAAGGAGAAGTAGACATGGCTTAGGGAGAAGAATGTGTCCACAAGGAAAGCCAACAGCAGCTGTGCTGACAATCAGCTCTGGTTGGGTTCAGTGTGGGAGAGGCCATAGCCCACAGACTCGTTTGGTAAGGTCAGGGAGGATTTTGGGCATTCCCAAATGCTCCTTAACTACATGTAACTGTGTGTTTTGTGCAACCCCCACCACTGAGAAGACCAGAAGAAGAGGACTAAGGGGCAACCATGGGATCTCTAGGGCTGATGATTATTTTTCTGCTTAAACTGTCTCTCACTTTCTTTTCTCTCGCTCATCACCATGTCCCCTCACTCTCCTCGCTCCTCTATTTCCTTTGTTTCCTCTCTCTCCCTCTCACTTTTACTGCTAAATAAAATCCATACTGTGGACTTCAGCATATGGTTGTTTGCACTTTAATTTGGGCAGAAGTATCTCTCTAATAATTTTAATAATCAAATTGTAACAGTGTGGAGTAAACAAGCTGGCAAAATGCCGCTCATTTTATATCCCTTGATCCTAGGGAGAGATAGTCCAGTCCTCTCCTTGCCCTACTTACAGTATAATACATTTGTCCTCTATGTGTAAACACAGTGGCAATAACAGAAATGTAGTTTTAAATGAGAATATTTATTTTTTTGTTGTTGCTTCATAAGCAAAAATAAATTTTAAAAAATGTAAATGGACTATATTCATCCAAATAACAGAAAAAAAAATGATACACTTTAGCAATACAACTCATTATATACTTCTGAACATATCTCACTAATAAAAGGAAAGAGGACCAAAAAAAAAATCACTTTATCCTCTGGAGCTATTTATTCTCTGGAGCTACAAATTTTATTCCCATTGGAGAAAAATCCTTTTGTAACACAAAACTTTTAATTCATGGTCCTTCATCTTAAAATTGGGCTGAAAAAAACATTTCTATGCTCTAGAGGAGTGTTGCATATACATATATTTTGAGACTTTTTGTGATCTTAGAAATGCATTAGAGAAGCACAAAGAATAATTTTGTACACTATAATGTAGATTGTGTTCCAGTTGTATTATATACTTGCTTTTATAAGATAGTAAATGACCATCATAAATAAAAACTTTTTTTTGGTTGGCTTGTTTTCTATTCTTCTTTGAATGAAGTAATTCAACTGTATTTTCAGTTCTTCCAAAATTGCTGCAAGACTGACCTGTTTTTAACAAGCTTAACAGAAATGCAATGTGTCAGAACGTGCTGTTCCTTTAAGAACAAGATATTAACCTCATTTTTCTTATGTTTCTTTCCCAGAATAGTGAACTTCAGGCAAACAAAGTGCTTTACTGGGCAACAATGAAACCCTGAATAGCTTCTGCATCTGAATTTTCATTTGCAGCAGTTTTAGCCACCAGCTACCCATTCAGGCTTGTGTGTTCAATTTTCCAAAGTTTTTTGTATCTTTTCTGTATCCTAGTTAAGTTCCATCTTGACGTCTAGAAGCCTTAAGTTAACCATGTATATCATGGTTTGATTTACAAAGTCAAATGTAATAGAAAAAGGGAGGAAAAAAGCATAAAAGTGAAGTAATCACATAAACTCTGTGTCTCAGCCTCATGAGCACTGCAGTTCTACAGATTCATCATCCAAACTTAATTTGAAGTGACTGGGCTGATGCTACATTGGCTGCCACTTAGGCACTGACTGGTGCTACTGCTGTGTATCATTAGAACACCTCCTGTTGGACAGAAAAATGTCATTGCTGCTGGCTGGCACTGCAAAAACGTGCCATGCTACATGTTCAGTACCTGGAATAAGATTTGAGTCGTCACAGTCTAAAATAAAATAAAATAAAATAAAATAAAATAAAATAAAATAAAATAAAATAAAATAAAATAAAATAAAATAAAA